>CM059269.1:24671011-24728511 GCA_030347295.1 Setipinna tenuifilis | reverse complement strand
CCGCTCTCCTTTTTCTCTCCCACCGCAGAACGAGCGCCGAGACCAAAGACAGCGGTGTGGGCCGACAAAAGACACAATAAAAGACTGAATTATCCCTCGGCCGCGCCGTGCCGCGTGCCTTTTCAGAAACCGTCGTAATTGTGCTTCGAGCGCAATAGCAGATGGCACCGTCATGTCTATATGCGAGGCCGTAATATGTCACATATTTTTTATGAATAATATTTCAACACGCAGCAGGGCCTGTGAAGTTTTTTTTTTTTTTTTTTGGTCACCGTTTTTTTTTTTTTTTCAGGTCTTTTTCCCTGAAACTCAAACTCAAAAAATCTCCAGAGGAATTAGACGTGTTAATAAATCCTCATTTATTAAAATGACCTAAAAAAAAAACCCTAACACTGGAAATAACAAAAGTAACACAAACTAACCATTAGGTTTGTCCTCGCAGGTCAAGGGTAGAATTGAAGTCACAACTCAGCTGTTGCTTCAGGAGAGCCGGGAGAATGACCCACCAATCAGCATTGGAAGACACTAGAGGCGCAGTTACTCGAGCTTCCACTAGGGGGGAGTTTTGAGTCTAAGAGCTAAAAATGCACCAGTCTGCTTTGCCGTGGATGGCCTCTTTAGGTGCACTTTACTTACGTACGAGTACAGGGCCATGTCCATTGAAGGCCGACACACACACACACACACACACACACACACACACACACACATTTGAATTCTTTATTTGAACACACCAATCATATTTGTTACAGACAGGATTCAAATATTTTGAGAGGTGAAATACAACTTTGCCACTGATGGATACAAAACACACACACACACACACACATATTTACAGGAATGCCAGAGAGGCACAGGGCGTTGTGAGACAAAAGAGGGCAGAGGCAGCTAGTCAGTTTGGCTACCGTGGCAGGACCAGTAGCGGGCCAGGGGAGAGGTCAGCGCTCCACACTTCTATGCATGCAGGGGTTGGGACTGCTATTTGAGTAGTATGGCACCTCTCTCTTTCTCTCTTTCTCTTTCTCTCTCTATCTCTGTCTCACTCACTCTTTTTCTCTCGCTCGCTGTCTTTATCTATCTATCTATCTATCTATCTATCTGTCTATACACTGTGTCCCCCCTCTATATCTGTCTCTCTCCCAACCCCTTCCTCTCTCTCTCTTTCTCTCTCTCCACCTGTCTCCTACTGCAGGCCCTTGAGAGGAGACCCATGAGAAGCCAATGGGATTTAACCTCTAGGAACTCCAGCACAGGACATTTTGGGATTTGGGGGGGTGGGGGGGCACCCCAACGCACCGCACTCCACAGAGGGAGAGAGAGAGAGAGAGAGAGAGAGAGAGAGAGAGGGAGGGAGGGAGAGAGAGAGAGAAAGAGAGAGAGAGAGAGCGAGCGAAAGGGAGCGAGAGAGGGAGAGAGAGAGAGACACAGAGAGAGCGAGAGAGAGGGATGGAGAAAAAGAGAGAGAGAGAGGGAGGAAGAGAGAGAAAGAGAGAGAGAGAGAGAGAAAGGGTGGGCTGCACCTGTCGGGGGGCCCTGTGAGAGGGGGGGTCCAGAGCGCTGCAAGGTCGGCCCTCGTCCCAGCGGGGGGCCCCCTCGGCCTGCATGGATCTCCGGCGCAAATCCACCGGGATCTCACGACACCTGTCAATCATCGCGCGCCGCCACAGCAAAACGTCTCTACACACCCCCCACACACACACTCACTTCCTCTTACCCCCTTTGATTTCAGAAATCTGTACGAATACAAAATCTGAAATATTACGTAAACATCTGGTAGCATCTTAAATCCTGTTTGTGTGTACAGAGAGGGGGAGAGACATCGTGACAGTAAGCGAACAGAGAAAGAGAGGAGTGTATAGATGGATATATAGCGGTAGAAGAGGTGGCGAGAAAGAGAGGGAAGTATAGATGTATATATAGAGAGAGTTAGAGAGAGAGAGAGAGAGGAGTAGCCTACATGTATATAAACAGATATATAGCGGTAGGAGAGGTAGCGAGAAAGAGAGGGAGGTACAGATGTATATATAGTGAGAGTTAGAGAGAGAGAGAGAGAGAGAATAAGAGAGATAGAGCGACAAAGAGAGAGAGAGGGGAGATAAGATGGATTTGTGCCCTCGGTCCGTAATCCTCTTTCCATGGCTCCCCCAGCTGCAGTGACATTCTCCCAGGCCCACCAGCCCGTAACAAGATAATGATCTTGCGCTATCATGCCGACATCGAGGAAACATTTTGCACGCTGGCACATAGCGGTGTTTCCGAGGGGAACATTAGGCAAGGAACAGAGTGGTCCCTAACACACAAACACACACATGCACACACACACACACACACACACACACACACACACACACATGCACACACAGAGATATCCTGCTTACGGTCGCACCATCTACTTCTGGTGGGGCTCCATGGTTATGTGACCACCCCATATGCACACACACACACACACACACACACAAATACACACACAACCCACACCACCTTGGGTGTGAGAGAGAGAGAACGACGAGAGAGAGAGAGAGAGAGAGAGAGAGAGAGAGAGAGAGAGAGATGGAACATTAAATTTGAGAACGAAGCCAGTCACACGGGTGAGTTTTTGACGCTCAGCTCAACTGGACATGCGGTGGTGCCATCAGCAGCCTCCGCTCCTGCGAAAGAGCCAGCTTGTTCCTCAGCATTGCGGCACTGCGGCACTGCGAGCGCGGCTTTGCCAGCGCAATTACCACGTAGCGGCGTGCCCATTTATGGGGATTTACACGTTGGGCTGGCCCCGGGCTAATACCCTCCGCAGGAATGCGTTACACACGGGGCACAAGTGGCACAGTCAGTGGTCCACGGGCCATGCCACAATGGTGTAGAACAGAACCGCAAACCACCTGACACGACCCTTGCCATCTCTTCAAGAATCTACAGTTAAGCTGGCCGCATGTATAGAGGAATCCGGATGACGCAAAATGGTGGTGGGATCTGTTTGAACTCGGTTTCAAGAATAGCCCCTGTGATGTGTTCTGGGTTAATGGTATCTGTCTTTCCCACAGACTGTGGTTTTCCAGTCATCTTATTCACATCGTTTATATATGTCCGTAGTAATTCGGCTAAAAAAGAACTACATCAGCGGCCATTTTGGAATGTAAAAAATAAAATAACCATGTACATTTCAAATGTTTCTAAGTGGCGATTCCTTATTTGAAAAACGAAAGTGGGGAAGACCAATATCATTAAGTCAGAATATACTACAGGGTATTCTTGAAACAGACTTAAATAGACCCACATGCTTAGTGTGAATACACACAAAGAACTTGTTTATCGGAAGTGACGAATGCCGCAACTTGCCGACATTTTTTACTTGATTACACTCTTCACAATAACCTACTGCTACTTACAGAAAGGCATTTCCTGTGTGTGGTCATCTAATGTTGAAATTTACACATTTCAAAATTACATTTGCAAAGTGCTATACACCATTCGTATACATCGGAAAATTAGATGGTGGTCCTTTCTCTCATATTAAAAGAGCCAAGATGGCGACCACTGAGTAAGTAACAGTATTCTGCATTCTACACTCCATTTTTTTGACCATTACGAGAGTATAAATCAGGTTTTTACAGGGCACTGCATGTTGCCATAATTGCCAGTGTGCCCTCAAATTAAGCTGTAGACGCAGAAGCACACTAGTTGAGCCTGCCTGCCTGCATCCTTGTGTTCTGCATGCTCCCAAAAAAAATGGATAAATATCTTAGCACAGAAACCTAACCTGATCAAGAGAAATCAATGTCATTTTCAGATTTAGCTGTGTGTCAAGGTACCTAAGACCTAAGAACCCCCCCCCCCCCACACACACACACACACACACACACACACCCCTACCCCCCACAGTCTAAGCGCCTAAAGGATATGATGGGGTTTTAAGAAGGGGCGGGTCGTCCAAGTGCCCCAAAAGGTCCCATCTTCTTGAGACCCCCATTAGCCCTCTCTGATCCCTGTGATGTCATCAGGGATACGGGTAGAAATGAGGTGGGGGTGGGGGGTTAAGATGGGGATAAGGCCAGACGAAAGGGCAGCAGGGCGAGTGAATTTTGTTTTTCCACTAAAGGAGGGAGTTATCAGGATTTACTGAACTAGGAGAGCAGTGATGGAGGGATCTTAAGACCTCCCAATCTCCAATCTTGCGCACTCTTTTTCTCCTTCTTTTTCTCTCTCTCTCTCTCGTTCTTTCTGTCTCTCTTTTTTCTCTCTCTCTCCACTCTTTCTATCTCTCTCTTCCCCATTTCTCTCTCGTTCTCTCTCTCTCTCTCTCTCTCTCTCTCGTTCTCTTTTCGGTCCAGTGAGCTGCAGCTGTCCCGTTTCCCTCTAATTCTTCTCTGTCAGATTTGGGCCTATAATTAGCAGAAAGGACCTGGGTGACTCGGTACAAATGTGAGCTTGTGCCCAAGCAGTCCAGAACTAATGGCCCAGATCCTGCCCTCCACATTTCTCTCTCTCCGTCTCTCTCTTTCTCCCTCTCTCTCTCTCTCTCTCCCTCTCTCTCTCTTTCTCTCTCTCTCCTCCTTTATCCAACATTCATTCTCTCCCTTCCTGTCTCTCTCTTTATCTATTTATCTTTATCTATCTATGCATTTCTCTTTATCACTCACTCTCTCCCCTTTTCTGTCTGTCTCTCTTTTTATCTCTCTCTTGTTTAGCTGCTTTCCTTCTCTGTGTCTCTCTATTGCTCATTCCATCTCTCACTCTCAACTGCTTTATGTCTTTCTCTCTCTCTCTCCCTCTCCCTCTCTTTTTCTTTCTCTCCCTCTCCCTCTCTTTTTCTTTCTTTCTCTATCTCTCTCTCTTGCTCTCTTCCTGTCCGCATGCCCCCAAAGTGACAGGTCCACATGTGTGGTTAAGGGCCCACAGTGGCTGGGATGCACTGCTGTCCCTACTTAAAGGGGAAACCCCGCTGTGTTTTCTCCACACACACACACACGTACACACACACACACGCACACTCGCACACACACACACACACACACACAAATCAGCAGTAACCACTGCCTCCTGCCAACCCCCCGCTGCCCCACCTCCTCCCCTTCCACACCACAGCCATCATTCCCCGCATTCCCATCATGGCACAGACCCACCTGCTCCTCTGTTCTCTCTCCCTCTCTCTCTTCTCTCTCTCTCTTTCTCTCTCTCTCTCTCGCCCTGTTTTTGTCTCTCTGACACTCTCTGCATGTCTTTCTCGCTCTTTTTTTTGTCTTTCCAAATCTCTCTCACCCCTTTGCCCCTATCTGTCTTTGTCTATTTCTCCCTGTGGCCTTCTAAATCTCTGAGAGAGAGAGAGAGAGAGAGAGAGAGAGAGAAAGATAGAGGACATGAAAACCAAGACTACATTATTGCCTTTTTTCCTCACAGATCACACTATCGTCCTCTGTGTCCCCCTGTCTGTGTTACCCCTGAGACAAGGTCACTGATACGATAGGTCAGAAGGTATCGAAACTTCCCTCGGCCAGGCTCTCTCCAACATGTTCCCAGCGATGTGATTGGATGACCCCGGGGGCCTGAGAGCCTCTCTCTTCCAAAGCCCCCCTAGTCCTGGTGCAGATCTAGCCACCTGTTATTATTCTAGATGGGAGAGAGAGAGAGAGAGAGACGGGGACTAGAGAGGGCCACCATAGCATAAACACAACACCTGACGTCATCTCCACAGCTTTCTCCCCCCATCTCCTCACACCCCCACCCACCCACTCTAGACCTCCCGCCACTCCTTATACCCCACCACTATTACCGCCGCCCCCCCCATCTCCTCACCCCTCCACCCACCCGCTCTAAACCTCCTGCCACTCCTTATACCCCACCATTATACCCCCCCCCCCCCCCCCCACTCCACCCCAAATAACCCCCACACCAAGTCATTTTCCTCATATATCAGCATGGTGTCTTTATACACACAGAAAGCAGGTGATGTTCAAAGTCTTTAATGCTTGTTTGTTTGCATGTTTGCAGTTGTTTTCCAGTAAATAAAGCAATTTTCTGTTTTCTGTCTAATGGTCATCTGTGGCAAAGCTGTTTTCATTCTCATGCTTACCTCTTCTGTTTAAGAATGAGAAAAACTGACTGTAATGTTCAGGAATTGGTTTTATTATCCCAACGATGGAAGAAATTATTTAACTCTAATCCTAAGTCCATATTTAGACCCAAAAATCCATAAAATAAATAACGAATGAAGTTGAACAAACATGGCATCCAACTTTTTTATTTCTTTTTTACAATCCTCACAGCTTTTTATAACGCAGCCAACCGCCGTTAATCCAGTCGTGACCTAATGTTATGAAAAGTGTTTAATTTAATGGTGGTTCGCCCGCATAAATGTAATTTATTAACCTTTCGAAAGAGAAATGTGCGTTTCATGGGGTCATGTCTTCACTCTTGGATGGCCCAATTAACCAAACACCCTTAAACCAATGAAGCAGAAATAAAGGGAAAGCCAACATACACATTTTCATACACACACGACTTTAATACACACACGAAGAAAAGTGAGGGCAATATAGAATAGCAACCAGCTGAAATCCTAGCAAAACTATTTCCACTTTTAATAGCGAAGCCTAAGTCGGCGTGCAAAATCTGACAAATGTGGTGGGCATTTCGCGGGCATTTCGCAAGCAGTAATATTTCCGTCGAAACGCGATATTTATCCCTGGGTAAACCGTGTCGTTGAAGACATTTACAAAGTCAACCCCCACGAACCACCACCACCACCACCACCAACACCACAAACCCCCACTACCCCACCACCCCATCACCACACCCCCCTTCGTTCTCACACTTCATTGTGGGTCTTACAGAGGGGGTTACACTGGCTTTTGTCCGTTCCGCTGGCTTTGGGTGCTTTAGTGTGTTTTCCTGGCATTTCCAGGCTCAGGCTGAAGCTCAGGCTGAGGCTCAGGCTAGCCGGCCAACCCGACCCACTCCTCTCCTCTCCTCTCCACTGTGCTCCGCTCTCTTTCTCATTGTCCCGCCAGAGCAGATGCCATTATGCACCATGACGTGCTATGCTATGCGTGCCCCCAAGCACCGCTCCCTTGGCCCGGCTCACTAATAATCGTTCCCCCCACTCACCCACCCACCCACCCCCCTCAGCGAAGCTCTTTTTTTTGGGACAAGGGGATGGACCTGGAGCATGGAAAGATGATTTAGGGCGGAGGATTGAGTGTTCGTGACTAGCGTTAGCCTGCTTGTTTTCAGACTGAGCGCGGATCTTCTGTACACTCGTGTCTTCTGCCCTCTCAGCATGTGTGTGTGTGTGTGTGTGTGTGTTCTCGTTTTTTTTTGGGGGGGGGGTGGGGGGGTTTGGTTGGTGGGTTGGGGGGAGTTCTCGGTGTCGTGCATAACTGTGGTGTTTTGTGGGGCCGATAGGGCATGTGTTTTAATTCATGCCGCTATATTTAGCGAGGAACGGCTGTAAACACATAAAGGCCGCTCACTTTTCATGACGGCAGTATCACACCACCGATAGTAGAAAAGAAATAAACGAAGAGAGCAGTGGTGGATGGAGGGATAGAGAGAGACAGAGAGAAAGAGAAAGAGAGATAGAGGGACAGACAGGGAGAGAGAGAATACTTAAGTCGGCCACACTTTGACTGACAAGTTCATATGGGGAGACCTTTACCTTAGCAACATAACTTTGGTTGCTAGGATAACAGGCGCAGATGGATGGGGTGGCTGGCTGCCCGCTTTGGTGGGGTTGGGGGGGAGAGTGGGGAGGGGGGGGGGGGGTCCGGAGTCACGAGGGGTGGAGGAGGAGCTCGCACCAACACCCCCCACCCCACCCTGAACCCCCCCACCTCTCCCCGACCCCAACGCTCGCCGTTAGCCGAGCGAAATGACTTGGCACAGGGAAAATGTATTAGATTCGGGGGACAAATAATTAACTGACGTCAGCTGGCGGGGAAGAGGAAAGGTTGCGCTACAAATATAGCCCCCCGAGGTGTTTTTTTCTTCTTCTCTCTCTCTCTTTCTCTCTCTCTCTCCCTCTCTCTCTCTCTTTCTCTCTTTCTCTCTCTCTCCCTCTACCTCTCTCTCTTTATCTCTCTCTCTCCCTCTCTCCCTCTCTCTCTCTCCCTCTCTCTCTCTCTCTCTCTCTCTCTCTCTCCCTCTCTCTGTCTCTCCCTCTCTCTCTTTCTCTCTCTCCCTTTCTCTCCCTCTCTCTCTCCCCCTGCCCAGTAAATCGTGCGGGCGGCACAGGCCAGTGGTGTCGGGATTGACAGAATGCGGAGGGGGAGCGCGACGCTCCACAGCCCAGCCCAGCCCAGCAGTGACCGGCGCTCCGGTCCCTGATTAATGTGAGCAGAGGGGTCTTTCAAGTCAACTCCGAAATAGAACATCAAGCAGATGGCCTTGGAAAACTGCAAATCATCCCTCTGTTCGCTGTGACTTCTGTGTGACATTACCATGCTCTTTTCTGTATGTGTGTATGTGTGAGTGTGTGTGTGTGTGTTTGTCTGAACATGTGTTTGTGTGTGTGTCAGTGTGGGAGGTTCTGTGTGTGTGTGTGTGTGTGTGTGTGTGTGTGTGTGTGTGTGTGTGAACATTTGTTTGTGTGTGTGACGGTGTGTGGGAGGTTCTGTGTGTGTGTGAACATGTGTTTGTATGTGTGACGGTGTGTGGGGTTCTGTGTGTGTGTGTGTGTGTGTGTGTGTATGTGAGGTTCTGTGTGACAGATTGTGTGTACGTGTGTACGTGTGTGTGTGTGTGTGTGTGTGTGTGTGTGTGTGTGTGTGTGTGAGTGTGTGTGTGTGACTTTGAGAAGAGTGAGAAACATGTTAAAATTGTGGCCCAATTGTGAAATCAATCTTATTTGAAACTGTGTGGCTCTCGTGAAGGTGTCACGCTGGTCATACTTTAGAAGAACGTACTTTGGACACCTGTCGCCATGTCGGAGGTCGCCATCTTCCTCATCTGTATCAGTCAGGACACGACAACGTGTCTTTCAAAGACAATTACATACAACACACACACACACACACACACACACCCCTATACCTAACACACTGTTACCAGAAAAAAATCCCTCTTACACCAACAACAAACAAGTGTGTAAAAAGTAGTTTTATGTTGATGTATTTGCATTATGAGTCCATTTTTGATTTGATTATTTGTTTGCATGGGTATGTATGCTCTACAGTAACAGTATGAGTGTTATTAGTATTTTAATTAGTATTTTAATCAAGATGGATGATTTTAGAGGGCCAATAGAGGGTCAGTATGGGCACCTTATAAGGGCATAGCAACTCAGATGTGTGTTTATTGGTAAATCTGTACAAACAAAGTCATTTTGTGTAAAAGTGTCTGCTAAGTGTAATGTAATGTAATGTAATGTAATGTCTTAGTGTTGTGTATTTAGTTATGTGCAAATTATTATATATATTATAATATATTATCCTATGGGCCCTTTTACAGTGATCTAAATCTATCTGTAATAACATGTACCAACAAACAAATATAACAGCATGTAATACTATGTACTTACGCTGTACATACCCAACACTAACCCTAATTATAACCCTTACCCTAACACTATGGTACAGTGCAGGTACAGAATGTTATATAATGTTGTATAATGTTAAATGGTGTTACACTGTACTTCATGACGTCAATACAATGTAATAGGGTCCATAAAATACGATGTAATCAAAAAATAAAATAAGCAAGTACAGAGCGTCAGGTGTACTGTACGTACTGAGGTAGTTGTGGTACACTTATTTTACAGACTACACACACTCACATGACCTAACCAGCTGTGTCTGTGGCCTGAACTGTGGAGAAGGGCGGAGTGTGACGCCAGGCGTATATTAAGAAAACAAAGAGAGAAAGAGAGAGAAAGAGAGAGAGACAGACAGAGAGAGAGAGAGAGAGAGAGAGAGACAGAATAGAGATTGGGCCTATGACACCAGCTCTTGCAGGGGGAAAAAATTGGCGGCGAAAAAAGCGTTTAACAGATCTGCAGGTCTAAGTCCTTCCAATGCCATAAAATTAACACCTTTCTGGAAAGACAGTGGTGTGGCTGGATAGGGACCAGTGTGTGAGCGGGCGAGCGAGCGACGGAGTTTGGGGGTGGGGTGGGGGGTGTATAGTGGGGGATGTTTTGGCAGCTGCTGAGAACGATGGTCAGCAATAGAGCCGATAACATTTCTGCTTTTATTGACCTGTCAGTCCTGATCACGGACTTTCTGTAAACGCGGCTCCTGCCTTTCAGCAACAACACCGCATGGATGGTGCATTGTGGGGGGCATGTGGGTACATTGGGGGTGTTTGTTTATTTTTTTCGCCTGACCCTGGCACGTCAGACACACACTAAGCCCTCTGCATATCTGTTCGAATGTGACATAATACAAATACAACTAATAGATAACACACAAATAACTTATTGTAGACATAGCTTCCTCATGCGTTGATAAAATTTGCCTGTGAATCTACTGTAGCATGACAGTGGAAAACTATGTGAAAATGTGTAAAATGTTGTTTGAACTCTCTTATGAATGCCCATACACACACACACACACACGCACACACACACACACACACACACAGTCTCTAACAGTCTGCATTTACAAATGGGGGGGGGGAGTTACGCTCCGTAAACAAGTTACAAATCCTGACAACTTTGCACACAAAGTCGCGCTCAATTTTAGCCTCCAAAGTAAACGGGCGCTGGGGCGAGCCAAGCCGCGGCCCTTCACAAAGGCCCTGTGTAGTTATCACCTAAAGTGTGAACGCGGCGCTCTCCAACACGCTTTATAAACAGCGCAGGCCCAGCGCCGCCAAGCCAAACACCCGCGATTCCGACCATTTCGCTTTTAGCGTGAGATACAATCTCTGGCGGCAGATATCGCCAAGTGTATCTTTGACGGTTTGGGTGTTGAGGGATTGGTGTGCGTGAGTGTGAGAGTGGGTGAGAGTGTGTGAATGTATGTGTGTGTGTGTGTGTTACAAAAAGGGAGAGAGTGTAAGTGTGTGTGTGTGTGTGTGTGTGTATGTGTGTGTGTGCACGTGTCAGTGTGTGTGTTTGTAAGAGACGTAGCAAGAGTAGTGTGTATGTGTGTTAGTGAGTGTAACTGCACACGCGCGCACACTCGCGTGACGTGTGTGTGTGTGTGTGTGTGTGTGTGTGTGTGTGTGTGTGTGTGTGTGTGTGTGTGTGTGTGTGTGTCTGTGTGTGTCTGTGTGTGTGTGTGTGTGTGTGTGTGTGTGTGTGTGTGTGTGTGTGTGTGTGTCTGTGTGTGTGTATAAGAATCCCCCATGGCTCTTTGTGAGCTTTTCACCCCTCTCTCGGTCGTGCTGCCGCCACGTGTGTTTGGATTAGGAATTCTTTTGGGTGGCAAAACGCCTTGGAAGGACCCGTTGGCCACGGAGCCCAGAAGAATCAAGGGAGGTGCTGGTGGACTTAAGGGATGGAGGGGGAAGGTGTGTGTGTGTGTGTGTCTGTGTGTGTGTGTCTGTGTGTGTGTGTGTGTGTGTTTAGGTATGTGAGTGTATTAGTATGTGTGTGTCTATGTGCGTCTATGAGTGTGTGTGCGTGTGTGTGTGTGTGTGTGTGTTTAGGTATGTGAGTGTATTAGTATGTGTGTGTCTATGTGCGTCTATGAGTGTGTGTGTGTGTGTGTGTATGTGTGTGTGTGTTTAAGTATGTGAGTGTATTAGTATGTGTGTCTATAAGTATGTGTGTGTGTGTCTATGAGTATGTGTGTGTGTGTGTGAGAGAGAGAGAGTGTGTGTGAGTGTGTTCTGGAGGGGAAGATTTTGCACCCCAGGATTAGCGGTCATTTTCTGTCAGGACGTTGTCCTTCCTAACGAGGAGCAGATTCACACCTCCACCACCTCCACGAGTGCTCGAGGTCAGTCAGCCTCACTGACATATGCTGTGTGTGTGTGTGTGTGTGTGTGTGTGTGTATGACTGTGAGTGTGTGTGTGTGTATAAGTGTAAGTTTGTGTGTGTGTGTGTGTGGGTATGTGTGTATGTGTATGACTGGGTTTGTGTGTGTGTGTCTGTGTATGACTGTGAGTTTGTGTGTGTGTGTGTGTCTGTGTATAAGTGTGAGTTTGTGTGTGTGTGTGTGTGTGTGTGTGTGTGTGTGTGTGTGTGTGTGTGTTTTAGCGCTAAAGATCAGTCAGCCTCAGCACCACCACACAGTAGCAGCAGCAGGGGCCACACGCTTGTCTTTGTTTATGTAAATAACGCTGAAATATTTGGAGGGTTGCAACCCCAACCATGGCCATGCCAAGCTGGTTTTACTGCAGGATTCTGGGAAAAATAGTCCTTTTTTGCGGAGGGGGGGGCTAGGGGGGTTGGTTTACGCTCGGCTTGAGGTTCAGACCTTAAGGTGAGACTGGGGGGAACTTACGCAAACAACTTCGCCGATTTGATGTTCACGTTTCATGTCTCTTAATAATAACGACCTGAACCCCAAAATGTGAATAAAAGAATAAACAAACAAAAAAAAAACATTTTTCATTCCAATGGTGGTGTTGTCAAACCGTCAGTGTGGTGAATTGATGAGTGAGCTAATATTAGTCCAACCAAATACCTCCACCGCCATCAAAGACACATCACACACACACACACACACACACACACACACACACACACACACACACACACACACACACACACACACACACTAACGCAAATGAGACACATACACACACAGTCACGCACACATTCAGACACACACATATAGAAACATAGCGGGCACACACACACGCACACACACACGCACACAAACACAAACACACAAACACACACACACACACACACAAACACACACACACACACGCACGCACACACACACACACCTCTAAGCGACCAACCCCTGTGACTCGGTGGCTGCCTTGGAGTGTGATTGATGAATTGGCGGATGGAATCTTCATGTGATGTGACGATATCTGGAACACGCAGCGTACACACATGCCACCCAACCCATACGCATGCCACAGACCACGGCTGCCTCTGATTTTAGCCTCACACACACACACACACACACAACCATACAATTGCACACAGGCACACACATACACACACTCACACACACACTCCCTAATCATACAGAGGCACACAGACACACACATACACAAATACTCTTCCATAACTATACAAAGACACACACACACACACAAAAAGACACACACAAAGACAAAGACACACACACACACACACACACACACACACACACACACACACTCAGCCCTTCACCCCCCTCTGGGTCCTTTAATGTGAAAAGCCTTCCACTGCTGTGAGCCAGAGTCCACTGAAAGCACGTGGAGATTCACGGAAAGAAAAAATTAGGCCTGGGTGTAAAGGGACGTGAGGTTATGTGGTTTTAGACTCTGTGTGTGTGTGTGTGTGTGTGCGTGTGAGTGTGTGTGTGTGTGTGTGTGTGTGTGTGTGTGTGTGTGTGTGTGTGTGTGTGTGTGTGTGCGCGCGCGTGCGCGTGCGTTTGTGCATATGACTGTGTGTCTGTGTGTGTGGGTTTGTGTGGGTTTGTGTGTGTGTGTGTTAGCACATGCTTTAAAGGGCACAGAAGCCAAGGACAGAGATGTTACAAAAGCAGACCCAACAGGTACAGACAGCTGGCTGTTTTTTTTTTTCCTTTGTCTCTCTCTCTCTCTCGTCCCCTTTTTTTGTGGAAGCTTCGTCATTTCATACGGTGACAGTTCTATCCTTGTTTTAGTCCAGCAACACCTGTCACCAGGCAACATAATATTTACCAATATTGAAGAAATGCACACACTGTTGGACTGAGCTCTTTCATTTCTACTCTGATATAAACTATACAATATATATAATGACATTTGCTGATTTAATCAAGAGTTTTTTTTTAGTTTTTAGTCCAAATGTTGTTGGTAAACTATGTATACTGTATGTATATTTTGTGTATTGTACAGTACAGGCCAAAAGTTTTCTTTACCGTACTTTCATGACTATTTACATTGTAGATTCTGACTGAAGGCATCAAAACTATAAATGAACACATGTGGAATTATGTACTTAACAAAAGAGTTAAGACTTTTGATGCCTTCAGTGAGGATCTACAATGTAAATAGCAGGGGCGGCGCTAGGTATTTAAAACATCCGGTGCTATAGCCCAGAAGTTAAGAGTAATTTTTTTTGTAAGGGTTGGGGGTATCTCCCCCAAGAAATTTAATTTAATTTAACATAATTTGAGAATGAAACATCATGACTCACGGGGCATGTGAACGTCTCTTCTGCCAAAGTGCACCACATACACCAGCAGCCAAAATGTGGCATTAAAACAGCCTATAGCTGATTCCGGGGCTATTCCCAAAAGATCCGGGGCTATAGCCTCGAATGCCCAGGTCTAACAACGCCCCTGGTAAACAGTCATGAAAATAAAAAAAAAAGCATTGAATGAGAAGGCGTGTTCAAACTTTTGGCCTGTACTGTGTATGAATTCAACGAAAGATTCACTGTCTGTTCCTAATCATGGAGTTGTTCTAGGCCGGACAGTGAGAAAGTGACTGTGTCATACATATACATCTCTGACCAGACAGCTATCAACAAATTTTCACCACACTGACCACAAAGCTGATGCCTCACACTCATCACACACTGTGTAACCCACTTCACACACATTTGCAGCACACAGACACACAGTCACACAGACACCCACAGACACACAGACACACACACATTCACACACACTCCAAGCATGATCCTCAAAAACACACTTGTCACACTGAACCCTTGACCTTCGCTCCTGCCCCCAGCTGACCTCCACACCATGTCACCCCCCAGGGGTCATTGAGGCTAAGCATTCCTGGGTATCAGTGCCCCCCCCCCCCCATCCTGGCCTGACCAGCAGGGTGGGTGCTGGGGGGGCATCATGGGCCTTAACTGCCCACCTGCCTGCCTGCCAGCCTGCCTGCCCACTTGTCCTCTCCGGAGTTGGGTTTCTGGGAAGAGAGACTCGAGGAGACGAAAGAAGAGGAGAGGAGAGAAGAGCTCAGCTCACACACTGACAGAGTGGAAGAAAGATAGACGGAGGAGAAATGAGCTCGGACATTGACAGAGCAAGAGAGAGAGAGAGAGAGAGAAGGCGAGAAAAAGAAAGATATAGAGGAGAGGAGAGGCCAGAAGAGGACCGAAGGGGACAGGAGAGGAGAGGAGAGGAGAGGAAAGGAGCTGAGAGAGGAGAGCTCGGACACTGACAGAGAGGGAGAGGAAAGGAGAGATCGTTTCTTTCTTGGAAAAAAACATGCATGACTTAATTGACCGATTCTTGCAACTGAGATTGATTGATGAGGGATGAGGGAGTGGTGCTGAAGGGGGCATGTAAGGGTGGGAATGATGATGGGAGGTGCAGAGGGGCAGATGGGGGTGGGTTGGGTGGGGGTGGGTGATGGTTGCGGAGGGCAGGGGCTTGGCACTGGAATGGCGTGTTGAGTTCGCCATGGGGTATTTCAATAATCGCGAGCGCCGTTTCGTTTTGCGGTAAATTGAGTCGGCGGTCCCCGGGACATTTTGATTGCCTTTTCATCTGTGAATCACACCTCTCGCCAGTTAAGGGTGGGGGCCCGGGGGTGTGGGGGTGGGGTAGGGTAGAGGTAAGGAGGGGCAGCTCTCTGAGCTTGATGGACACATTTGGTGATGCCCTGATATTCTCAAGCCACAGGGTGCATTAATTAAAGACGGTGTCATCAGACCGACGTCGTCCGAAGTTAAATGTAACGACCTGGTGACACACGAGAAGTGTAAACTATGAGATACGTGGCAGCAGGACAGATATACAGATAGACAGAGAGACACACAGAGAGAGGGAATAGAGAGAGAGAGAGCGGATAGAGAGAGACGACGGGAGTACTAGACAAGAGAGCTTAATTTGAGAGAAAAAGAAAGAGAGAGAGAAAGAGAAAGAAACAGAGTTTGGGAGGGTGTACTGAAAAAACATCCTAATTTGAGAGAGAGCACAGTAAGTGAGAGTGAGAGTAAGAGAGAGAGACAGAGTGAAAGAGAGTGAGACAGAGACAGAGAGTGAGAGAAAGAGAGTGAGACAGAGAGAGGCAGAGAGAGAGAGAAAGTTTGGAAGGGTGTACAGGAGAGGAGCGCCGAATTCGATCCAGAGCTATTATATTACATGAGTGTGCAGCACCACAGGTTGCGTGTCTAAAGGACACAGTTGCAATGCTAAGGCACCGCTCCATATCAGCGAGCCTGGGGGGTGGGGGGGGTCGTCAGGGGGGGGGTTCTATCTGAGTCTGCCCTCCTCAACTCACTGGTCCTGTAACCACTAGCTAACGCTAATGCCCCAAATGTTCGTAACGCTATATCCTCGACGATCGCTAAGGTGATTAAATTCGCATGGTGCCAATCGCCATGACGTGGGGGCCTGCCAGATTATTCCACTTGACCATCCAGGGGCATACCATGTGAGGACAAGGGGCGGGGGGGTGTTGAAGGTTTCGTGGTTCTGTCTTCTTGGTTCTGAAAAATATACTGTTGCTATGGTATTTTTCCAGTGCTAGTTTGACACCGAAGTGCTTTCTCCTGAGGGCCGTCACCATAAGCTGTATAAAGTCCTTTGAGGCTAGGCTATTTTAATTGTTTTTGTTCTCTGATAAAATAAATCCCCTCACATTAAATAGTTTGTGTATTTGTTTGTATATAATGTTTCAAATGCACTGCACAGATAAACAGATGAAGCAGCAGCCAACAGAACTGTTATGTTCAAGGATTCAAGGATATTTATTTGTCAACTTCCCTATATGTGCAGGACATACAAAAAATTGAAATGCCGTTTCTCTTCTCTCTGACATTAATCACAGGTATACATAAACCTAAAGGGACTTCACAATAACTTAGACCAACAGTAAATATAAACAATACACGAAATACAGACAAACAGGAAATATAGACAAACAGAATAATAGAATAATGTATGTGTGTGTGTGATTAGACTATAATCGTTTCTGTTTTGAGCTTGTAGTGTTAGTTATTTATATTTATGATATTTATATTTAGTATTTTGGTTGTTGGAATACCACAACTGCCAGACTCTCCACAGTCAGTCCCAGAATCTGGTAATAGTATTTAGCTAAGACAGTTAACGGGGAGAGACAGTTGTTTGTGTCGAATAATAGCTCTCAGTGAAAGGCCTTGCTGTTCTTCCCAAGTGAAGTTATCATCAGTTTTGCTTACAGTCATTAGTGTGACAGAGATAGAGTACCACCTGCTTACATGTATGTAGGCATATACAAACACATGCATACCTGCTTACATTGTCTCACACATGCACACACACACACACACATACACACACATACATACATGCATAGGGACACACACGTCTGCTTACGGACACAAACACACAGACACACATGGGCATGCACATGGACACACATACACACAGACACAGATAGAGACAGACAGACACACACACACACACACATACACACACACACACGCACACGCACACACACACACACACACGCACACACAGATTCCTAAGCCTAAGGACACAGTGACATTCTTTTGACAGCTACCCCAGGTGGCAAAATCTGTCACCTTTCACACACTAACACACACAAACACACACAGACACAGACACAGACACACAATCGCACAAAAGGCAGCCTAAGCAAATACAAGTTACATTAACCAACACCAGTAAAATCACATCAGAATATTGGTATATACTAGATACATTTGTCCAGATAATTTCCTATGCCAATTAAACACCTTCAGACAACATGTTCTTGCTACCTAGTGCTGTGTGCCTGTCAAACCAAAAGCGAGAACACATGCACAAGGATGACACTGTGTTTGACTGATTTATGTACGTACTGGATTATTAATTTATCTCTTCCCAAGCCAGCCCTCTAATAATGTAACATTTTACATTTCAAAACACATATAAACAAACACAGAAACAAACAACAGTCAGACAACCAAAGCCACCCACCACCCACACACATACTCCCTCACACACACACACACACACACACTGAGAGCACACACACACGCTCAGACAGCCATGCTAAAAGAGGGCACAGTAAAACAACTGTCATCGGGACCCATGATTTCTGCGTGGCGGCCCGCGGTGCAGCATTGTGGCGTTAATTAAAAGTTAAGCTGGTCTCTGCAAGACGCCGATTCCCTGCTCCTCGGGAAGACCCCCCGCCGAGGGGGACGAGAGGGAACACCGTGGGGGGGGTGCGCGGGTGTGGAAGCGAGCGGCTGATTTATTAACTACTAATTGTTGGTGTGAAAGTCTCTGTGCTCAGCTCCTGCCTGTGTCCCCTGCTCTGGCTAGGGCAAAGAGAGAGGGAGGGAGAGAGAGAGAGAGGGGGGGGGAATGGGAGAAAGAGAGATAGAGAGGGAGAGTTAGGGACTGGGGGCGGGAGGGGGGGGGGGGGCAGAGAGAGAGAGAGTGGGACAGAAAGAGGGGACAGATGAAACTGAGGCAAAGTAAAAAAAGGGGAAAAGAGAGTGAGGAAAAAAGAGAGAGAAAGATCAAGAAGTAAAGAGAGAGAAAGGGAGAGAGGGACAGAGAATGGGGGACACACTGGTTGGACGCTGGTGTGGTGCGTGTGTGTGTGATACACGGTGTGCTGGGACACTAGGGTTATTTTAGCAGACCCAGGTTAGCGACAGCGCCCGCTGAGTGCTAACGTTTATCGGCTGCCAAAGTCACTTGGGGTGGGGGGGGGTGGGGTTGTGGTGGTGGGGGGGTGAGTGGGGTTGGGGGGGGGGGGGGGGGGTGATCTTCCCGGCGATAAAGCCCCCTGTGGCAAGGCGGAATAATTTCGAAAAGTTGCAAAGTTGTTGCCACCACTTGAAAATCGCCCCCCCTCATATTGTTTGTTTTTTTCACCTCCAACAGGCCAGTGATTAATGAGCCTGTGGATGGGGGGGGTGGAAAGAGAGAAAGAGAGAAAGAGAGAGAGAGAGAGAGAGAGAGAGAGAGAGAGAGAGGAAAGAGAGAAAGATGAGCAGTGAAGTTGAAATGTGGAAAAATAGAGGGGGGGTGGGGGGTGGATAGGGGTGGTAGTAGGGGGGTGGGGGGTGGGGGGGGTAGCGGTGTCAGAAGAAGGTTGATAGAGAGCCAGAGAAAGATGAGTGGAGAGAGTGATGGATGGAGAGATACTGAAAGAGAGAGAGATAGAGATGGCTTGGAGATGGAAGGGGAGAGAGGGCCCAAAATAAGCCTGGCACAGGATCGGAGAGGGCTACTCTCCAGTCTCAGACAGAGAGTGTGTGTGTGTGTGTGTGTGTCTGGTGTGTGTGTGTGTCTGGGCCAAGGAGCCAGGGAGTATGATACAATGAGACAGAGAAAAAGAGATTTAGAGCGACACTATGAGACAGACATTGTGTGTATGTGTTGATGTGTGTGTACACATTTGACTTGGACCCTGTGTGTGTGTTTCTGTGTGTGCGTGTGTGTGCGTGTGTGTGTGTGTGTGTGTGTGTGTGTGTGTGTGTGTTGCGGCAGTCCTGTCCCCGCTCCCTGCGTGTCAGGGATAGCAGGCCAGCATGGGGGGCCCAAAAAAGAGTGGCTTGCACAGCTATTTCCAGCACAGAAATTCAGCCACGGACACACACACTGTCAACCCATGATGGATCAGAGAGGCAGGGACCCATGGCATGTCAGGGTGGGGGGGTGTTGGGGGTCGTGGGGGGGACTACTGGCCCCAGAGAGGGTGGTGGTGGTGGTGGGCTTGGGTGGAGTAGGTTGAGGGAACGTGGTGGTGGAGGTTTGGTTGGGGTGGTTGTCTTGTTGAAGGGCTAAACTTTTTTGAGGGTGGGGTTGGGGTGAGGAGGTGGTGGAGTGTGTGTGTGGGGGGGGGGGGGGGGTCAACATTTCGACATCCCTCCTTGCACCTGGTTCACTCAACTAACTTCAGAGGTGAAAAACAGAAGCTGTGACAGGACAGAGTCTCTTAAAGTTAGTTTACAGGACTTCAACTTTAGTGTGTTTGTGTGTGTGTGTGTGTGTGTGTGTGTGTGTGTGTGTGTGTGTGTGTGTGTGTGTGTATTCCTATCAGAGCCTTTCTTGTTTGTCATTATATTATTATTACACAATTACACATAACTACTACACAATTATACAACAAAACCCAACAATTATACAAAGGACAATATGTTAAAAAAGGTAAATATTGTATCAATTTGCATAATATATTATAATTACAATTGACAATTCAATTAATTACAATATATTCTTACAATATATACCATATTATTAATTACCCATATATACAGTAGCATATACAGTACATGAGAATTTCAAAACTTCATCAAAAGAATGACAATACTGGTGTATAAGATTATTCAAGATTGCCATGAATTTGCTGTACTGCAACACAAAACTAATGTTATTGTCATGCAACATACATGCTGTCATACTTTCGTCATCTTGAATGTGTGAAGTGTGAAGTGCCACGTTGCTGGTCAGATGGAGGGAGAGTGTGAATGGTGATTGATTTGATTTGTGGGGCTGTAGAAACCTGTGGTTTGTGTGAAAAACACTGGGAGCAACTGTGAAAACATGCCAGCGAGAGATCGGATTCTCCCCGATAAGTGACGACGTGTGTTCATCACCCCGACAACAAGGGCTGTTTTCCCACCCCAACACCCCAACACCCCAACACACCAACACACCCTTCCCCACCCCACCCCACCAGCTCTGCCGACCACAACTTCCTCTCGCTTCCTCTCGAGTCCCACTTCAGAGTGCCTCAGGTCCGGGTCGGGAACCCGTTTTGCTAGCCACACAGAACCACACTGGAGCAGTCGTTCAGTTCAGTGGATGCGGATCCAGACGATTCAGTTGGGCTACACTTTCCAGGACAGGTCTTGGTCCGGTAGGGTGCACCGGCCTTCTGAACAGAACCAGCTAACTGGACCTTTGCTAAGTCCCCCTTTCTCTGTCACTATCAGCTATTTAACAACTTGTGACATAGAGTACTAAATAGGTTTGGTGTGCATGTGTGTCTTGGGGGGGGGTTTGTGCTTCATGTACTGGTCTCCCAGGCTACCTGAACCCAAACCCTAGGTCTGGAATAGTGGGTACAGACCTCCTGGGGTGGGACTCGGGATACAGTTACCCCACCAATACCTTCAAACCGACCGACCCCCCCCCCCCTCCCCACTCTAACCCCCACCGCCGCCCCCCACCCCCGGTGGTGAGGCCTGTTGCTGGCCAGCATCTCTCCCCCCCCCTACATGATTTATATACCTGCTCTGAATTTACGGCTTGTGAAATACTCTCAGTTAACGGCAGAGGAGGCGTCCCGTGAATGGGAGCACTGCCGTGGGTGTCAGGTGTGCATTGTCAAGGGTGGTGGGGGGTGGGGGGGTCCAGGGGGCGGGGGGGAAGAGTGCCACAATGCAGGCCAGCCATGCCAGCTAGGATTGGACTGCTGGGTTGGATGTCTTTCAGTGTGTGTGTGTGTGTGTGTGTGGGTGTGGGTGCGTGTGGGTGGGTACATACATGTCCTGCATATCTTGCATGTGACTTGTACATTTGTGTCTGTGTGTGCATGTGTGTTTTTTTGTATGTGCACAGGTGGCATTGTATGAGTGTTTGTGTTTGTGTGTGTGTGTGTGTGTGTGTGTGTGTGTGTGTGTGTGTGTGTGTGTGTGTGTGTGTGTGTGTGTGCGTGTGTGTGTGTGTGTGATGTACAGTATGTCTGCATGTGTGCGAGTGTGTGCATGTACACAGGTGGTTGTTTTGTGTGTGCAATGTATGGAGGCAGGCATGTATTGTGTGTGTTGTCCAAAGAGGCCCTCTCTTTCTCTTTCCTTCACACACACACTCACACACACTCACACACACACACTCACACACACCTGACCAAGGCTGCTGCTGGAGCAGATAAATCTACAGACTAAGGAGGGGGGGACGTGTCACATAGCTGGGTGTCATTCTTTTAGGATGTGAGGAAATGCTGCTCGGCTTGGTTTCGGTTTTTGAAATACAGCGAAGAGTCGGGAGGCATGGAGTGCAGAGAGGAGAGGAGAGAACAGAGAGCAGAGAAGAAGAGAGAAAAGGAGAGGAGAGCAGAGGAGAAGAGAGGAAAGCAGAGGAGAGGAGAGGAGAGGAGAGGAGAGGAGAGCAAAGCAGAGCAGAGAGGAGAGCAGAGGAGAGGAGAGGAGAAGAGAGGAGAGCAAAGCAGAGCAGAGAGGAGAGCAGAGGAGAGGAGAGGAGAGGCGAGGCGAGGTGAGGGGACGCATCATAAAGCCTGGCTGCTGTGCAGCGTTAACTTTTATGGCCTCGAGGCCACTGCCTCGGTTCTCCCCTCCGCCGCCAACTCTGACACACCTACGACACGGAACCAACCCCTCGTGTTCCTTTCTAGAAAGGTTCAGTGAAAAGTGAAACACACACACATTACAGAACCAACCCATCCTTTTCCTTTCTAGAAAGGTTCAATAAAACACACACATTACAGAACCAACCCATCCTTTTCCTTTTAGAAAGGTTCAATAAAACACACACATTACAGAACCAAACTCTTATGTTCCTTTTAGAAAGGTTCAATGAGACACACATTGCAGAACCAACCCCTCATGTTCCTTTCTAGAAAGGTTCAGTGAAACACACACATTACAGGGAACACACACATCACAGGAGGGAGAGAGAGAGAGGGAGAGAGAGGAGGGAAAGAGCCACAGTGATGAGACACACACACACACACAGGGCTAAAAGGACAGAGGTATCTGGCTGAGAACAGGTATGCAAGGCTCTTAAAGGAGTCAGATTGTGTGATGTAATATGCTTCTTTTTTTACTCAGCAGGTGGCAGGGGGCGGCTTCAAGTACCAAAGTTTCCTTAATGGTTATAGATGTATCTCTGTAAATAAATAATGAACACTTTATTACATAATGAACATTTGTTAAATTGTCAAATCTGTACACTCCATGTGTGTATAGGCAGTGTTGCTGTTGTAATTGCTTATTCTGTTCTTTTTTTCAGTGTTTATAAGTAGCAGTATTACTGTTACTATAACCTTAGTTGCTGTCAATCTTATAGCTAACCATCCTATCACAACCATTGGTGATTATGATGATTATAATCCTCAATGGTGATAATTATTATAATCATTATTACATTTTGTGTTCTTGCTATTTTGATCCCCTACCCATTATCATGGTCATTATCATTACTGTAACTCTTATTTTGGCTACTCATGTCACATATGAAATTGGCCCTGGTCCTCTTAGCTAAAGGCCACGAGTGGTGTGGAGGTGTGTGTGTGTGTGTGTGTGTGTGTGTGAGTGAGTGTGCGTGTGTGAGTGTGTGTGTGTGTGTGTGTGTGTGTGTGTGTGAGTGAGTGCGTGTGTGTGTGTGTGTGTGTGTGTGCGTGTGTTTGTGTGTGTATGTGAATGTGAGTGTGTATGTGCGCGAGGTTGAATATCTTATAAAAGAGACTCTGAGCATAGCTCTGCTCGACTGGCCCCTTCGGCATGGCAGCCATGTCACTGTTAAAGCTACACTTAGCATTAATTGTCAGACGCATGTCGCTACCCCGGTAATCTCTTCATCAGATGGATGTCAGGTTTCACGCCAGACCAGATAAATCAACAGGGAGCTGAGATGAAACAGCATGGGCAGAGGTGAGGTGATGTGAGGTGAGGTAAGGTGAGATATGGGATGATTCATCTCATTTCATCTCAAGCTATCAGTCTTCGCTAGCCGTGACTTGAGAAACATGACAAAACACAAGTCCACACAGATACATTTCTAAAATGAGGATCACAACAATTTAGAACTAATTTATGCTATTTATATCATGTAATTTAAGTTTCAGATGCTAACAACAACTTTCATTTTAGACTGTGTAATTTCCAGTATAGATTATATTGCTTACATTATTGCTATTAACTTCGTAACATAATCAATGTTGTTTCAAGGTACTTGAAACAAAATACCAGGTGAAAATCGCCCAAGGGTAACTGTGCCAAGCCAAATGTACCAGTGATCAGAGACCAAAATTACTCTGGGGGAGCCATCGCTTCAAAAACTAGCCATCAGAATGCCACACCAGATTATGGGCGTGTAAGAATCAGCATGTCTTTTCAACTGAGTTTTGTGTCAGAGGGTCTGGGGGAGCCTTGAAGGCTTGTAAACGTTGATTCCCCAAAAACATCCCCCCTGCTCCCCACAACCCCCTTACCCCAAGCCCCTGAAGGGTCTCCTGAGGTCATCGGCTCTCGTCTGAAGGCAGATGCCGGTGGGGGTGTGTGGGTGGGGGGTAAACTCTGACAGGGGGCATAAATTTCCCTGCTGCACCGCTGCGTTTCGCAAATATTTATCTTTAGACATGGCGGCGTGGCCCCCAGTATCCAGGTGTTGAACGCTTCAAACATTGCCAGACTCACCTGGAAGCGCTGGTTGTCGGGGGACTGCGATTCAGCACACAAACATGCATTGGCCACACTGCCAGTGGCAAATGGTAGGGTTGTGGGTTGAATGTTTTAAGCTTTGGGTGTTTTAAGCGGTGAAACTTGAATGCTCGAATCCAAGAGGTTTTAAGAAATCTTATGGTTTTATGCCTGAGACGAATTTTCCCCTTTTTTAAGTGCAAATCATTCCCTAGTCTTGCAGGGAACTGATTCCCACCACTGGGTGCTTTTGGCTGCGATGTTAGCCAAACACACATTATAAACAATCAGAATAACCTCCTGCGGCTTACATCCTAGCTAATTAAATAAATGTGCGCTGTGTGTGTGTGTGTGTGTGTGTGTGTGTGTGTGTGCGTGTTTTAGAACAGAAACCACTCTCCAATCTGGCAATGAACTGATTTGCTTGTAAAACTCTTTCTTCTTCTGTTTCTGTCAAGCCAGTGTTACACTTCCTCAGCATATTCATGAATACATAAGGATCCACTAAGGTAAGTATCATTGTCATAAGGGTAACACATGGCTCTTTGCAGATATCCATGTGTACCCCACAGCTTTTGTGAGGCCACTATGCTACAAGGGCACCAAATACACAAAAAACCTTCTGGACTAGGTAGTTCAACAAGAGCAACTACACATGGTGTACTGACTACCTACAGTATGCCCACATGCAACAGGTGGAAGCTTGAAGCTTTGGGTGACAGTTGCAATGCCATGTATAGGTTCCTTTGGGAACCTTAATTTAGATTTAGTTTAGAATTGTTTAAAGGATTTGCTATGGTTTCTGCAGGCCCCTTTAGGAGAATAGAAGCACAAATAAGTTCTTGGAGGAACCCTCAGGTTCTTAAAGTAACCAAGAGGTTCTTCAAAGAACTGCTCAATTTTTACAGTGTAGGTCTTTGCTTCTTCAAATGGACATGGTGTCTGCTGGTGCAAATGTGCATGTCCACAAGAAAGTAAAATCAAGGCCCAATTTACTGTTCCTCTTCATATTTTCCTTTTTGTCTGCATCTCATTGGCTTTGAAGAAAAGTGTACCATAAAAAGGTACTACAATGACATTAACAAATTAAAAATAGCCTATTTAAAATGTATTTCTCTGTGCGTTATCCACAACTTTAACTTGCAAGTTAAAGCAATTTCATAATATGTAGATCTACTTAAGTAAAGTAAAAGTAGGCCTTAAGTAAAAGACAAAAGATAAACATGCAGAATCTTAATAGGTAACACAGAGGGACTTAGCACTATAAATATGATCATGTTATCTTGGCACATATGTTTGATTACAGATAAATTAGTCTATATTATATTATATTATATTATATTATATTATATTATATTATATTATATTATATTATATTATATTATGTAATATAATATTAATTATGTTAGTACTAAATATACATTACACATTTGTATTACATTTCTGTTTGTCCAGTCCCACTGCGCAACCCAGTCAAATCCATTTGTGTTAGTCTGAGGTAAACAAACAAACAAACAACTCCTCTAAATGTCATGAGATTTTCAGTGTGTGTGTGTGTGTGTGTGTGTGTGTCTAACTGTGTGTGTGTGTGTGTGGGTCAGTGGGGGTCCTGTCGGGGGAAAGTGGAGTGGAAACGCCATAAATCAGGTGGATTTTAGAATCTGATGACAAACCTAATTCCTGTCTGAAAAGAGCGGGGCCGTCGCCTCCTGACTGTCATCGAAGCCGACCTATAAACCTCGCAGCTGTCACCCCGGCGCGCGCGGCCCGCCAAGGACATGCCAGCACACCTCTCGCATGCTCATTCCCCCCTGGCCAATTCTGGAATGGAGGGGCTGGCGAATTCCACTTTGCATTTTGTCACATAGAACTCCCCCCCCCCCCCCCCCCCAACACACCCCCCCACCCCCACCCCCAACCATCAACCCACTCCCACCCAAACCCAACCCACCCCAACCCTACTCTACTCTTGCTTCCAAGTCCCCCAAACACCCACCCCCCCCCCCCCAACACTCCCCTCTGTCCAACTCCTGACCACATTCGATAATTTAATAATAATAATATTATTAATAATAATACATTACGTACATGTATATTAAATATAATACAAGTATTATGTGCTACAGAGCAACAACTTAAAAAGAATGATCTAAAACAATTAAAAAGGACAGTCTATAACGTTTTTTTTTGTTTCGTTTTAAAAACATCTGTACTCTGTCAGAACCCTTAAATGGTCAGGGAGGGCGTTCCACAACCTACACAAACAACCAAACCAGCAACCCCTCCACACACACACACACGCACGCACACACACTCAACCCTCATAGCTATCCCCTCCCTCCTCTTCTGCAGTTCTCTATCTGACCATCTGTTGAAGGGCAGCGCTCCCGTAAAATCCTCCTCATCTCTCGATGGCTCTTAAAAACAGGTTGTGAAAAGCTGCGTGCCGAAACAGAGTGAGTGTGGAGGAGGCGGGGCCTGGGTTTGAGTGACGCAGGTGACGGCTGGGTGGGAGGGGCCTGGTGGGGTAAAATGTGAAATGTGAAATGTGAAAGGTGAGTGTGTGGGCGGTACTGAGCATTTTCGCATAGGATGTCCCACCAACACACACACTCACATACACATACACACACACACACATACACACACATACATTGATTGCTTTTTCCACCACTTTCCATGTACACGCACGCACGCACACACACACACACACACACACACACACACACACACACACACACACAAATACTTACACATACCACTTTTAATACATACAGACACACACACATTGACACACCTACACACACACACACACACATATTCACAGACTGCATGTATTTACTCACTTACAGACACACACACACCCTTTCCCTTTTTACCAGTCCTAAAAATTACACACTCGCTCACTCGCTCACACGCTGGCAATGGCAAACCACATTTACCCACTCTCTCAGACTCTAACACACACACACACACACACACACACACACACACACAATTACTCACTGCAATGCATGTGGGTCCTAGTAATGAGATAGGACTGGTCGTGTCTGTCTCTGTAACGTACACTCTCCGCTATGGCTGGCAGGCTAAGCCATGCTGCCCCCCCACCTCCCCCACCCCCCCACCACGCGGGCCAAAAAAAAAAAGGATTATATAAAGTTACCCCCGACATCCAAATATCCAGAGAGTATGTCTCAATGTTCCAGGGAACCAATCATAAACTTTTACCACCAAGCATATCAACGGCGCTGCCATGCCCTCGAAGGACGCGCAGAAATAGATGGCCGCACGACGGCATAGGCCTTGGATTGATTCGCCTTTAAAACCCCCCCCTTTGCTAAAAGCAGCAGAGGAGTAACATTCGTTTCGTGTATACAGAGAAAACGAAATGATACAGCCTGCCTCGTCAAGCAAAGTATTTACAACGACTTGAGCGACCCTCGACGCCAAAATAGTGTTGAGGTTTGACGTGATACTAGCCATGCGCCGGCGGCATGGCGTGAGCTCCCGTAGTGAAACTGTTGAGAGGAGGAACGCAGCTCAATGAAACAAACTATCTTCCATCGAGGTTTCGTTCCTCTGTGGCCTTGTTATAAATGTGCTGTGAGACATGTGATGCTGCCTCCAAACACAAAGCCCTATAACAGTAAAATATAGTGTATTAATATAATATGATATCACATAGCCCTAGAACAGTAAACTATAGTCTATTCATATAATCTAATGTTATATCATGTTATATAGTATAATGTTAATATAATATAATGTTAATATAATATAATATAATACAATATAATATAATATAACATAATATAATATAATATAATATAATATAATATAATATAATATAATATAATTGATGACCTATTTGATTCAAAATAGCTGACTATTTTGTAAGACACTTACTTTAGATTGTTGTTAGAGTTGAGAGTTGTTATTAAATCAATGTCGTACTAAAGAATGTGCTTAATCCTGGTATATTAGAAAACAGACAACAATGTAGACCACAAAATGACTTGTGAGCATAGCCTCCTAGATGACCCAGTGTGAGAGAAATTGAAAGCAGATGACTTCAGCATGTCGGCCGACCCGAACAAACGACAGTCGGACCCTAACCCAACAAACGACAGCTAGCTCTAGCTGCTCTCCGCCATTTTGTCACTCCGGCTCATGCCTCACGGGGAGAGACTGCACAGTGCGACACTGTTTCCTCACCGCACAGATGGAGCTCAGAGTCGCGGCTAATTACAAGTGCTACATAAATGCTGCCGAAGAGTTATGGCTCCGAATAAATGCGTGACAAACGAAAAAAGGAGGCTGAACGGGGCTTCCTCCTCCTGCACACACACCACACACTGGGTCCCCTCTGGCTGCAATGTCAGCCACCGCACATTATAAATAATCAGGGCGACGTCTTGGGGCTTACGTCCTGGCTAATTAAATAAATGTGCTCTGTGTATGTGTGTGTGTGTGTGGGGGGGGCGGGGGTCTCATTTTGCTCCTGTGTGTGTGTGTGTGTGTTCTTGTGAAAGCCTAATGTTGTGTGTAAGCCCTATGTTGTGTGAACACATGCCCGCATCCTACATGTGTGTGTGCCATGTGTGACCTAAAACACACCCGGACACACACATACACACACACACACACACACACACACACACACGCGCATGTTAAAACACACACAAATGCAAGGCTCTGGGTGTGTTTGAGTGAATGGACATAAACCCGTCTCCTGATCTCTTAATAAAGACGGCTGCTGTGAGACATTGAGCTCCAGTTTCACTTTATTAAGGAGCCCTGCTGGCCATTTTGGGGGGGAGGGGGGCTTAGACTAGAGGAAGCATAGATTGGTTTGAGGGGGGGTCAAAGTACCATGGGGGTGGGGTGTCTGCTGAGTGAACAGTGCAAAATCCGGTAGGTTTAATACCTACTCTGGTCCATATAGACAGGGATGAAAACATATACACACACACGTGCACAAACACAAGCACACCCACACGATTAAAAAATATGTCTATCAAAGCCAAAATGGCTAATTCAGGTCTGACATCCAGTAGATTTCAATGAGATTTTTTTATTAGCCTGAAATCCATTCATGCCCTTAAAACCAGAATATAATCAGATTTGCTAGCTACTAAACTCCAGTGGGATTTTATATGAGTGAAATGTAGAGTATAGGTAGCCTGGGCCCGCCCATACTGCCTGTGGCACTACACTGAGTTTCGCATTCAAGTCAGTCTGGCCAACCTGCCTATTCTCAGCTGTTTCTTTGCCTGAAAAATTGGGCATCAATGAAAAACAAATGCTCTGTATTCGTCATTGTAATCAGTGGTCTGATTGGTTGTAGCTCTGTCTAGTAGTACACAGAGGCATTTGAAAGACGCCAATTTGATGATCCCGCCTTTGACAACTTTCTGTCTATCGGAGGTTGGCCAGACCAAGCTCTGTCTACGAGCTTGGCGCAACAGCCAGGCTAGAGCTTAGACATAGTGCCTTCCATTCCCATTAGACCACCATAACACACCTCAACACCTGGCATAAAGAGACTAACCCCAGTCAGCAGCCAAGACACCTGGGCCTTCTTCAGGCCAACTGACAGAAATGTATCCTAATGGACACGGGAGAACATGACCCACAGTCATTATGGCAGCCATCCCATCTAACTGCTCATCAGAGTGGCCCTCCATCCATGTTTGTATGATACAGGACGGGGGCGTGCGTGCTGGCTGACTGGGAGCTAAGTAATGTAAACTAAGCTCCCTTCCACCTCTGGGATGATGATGGTGATGATGATGATGATGGTGAGGAGAAGGATGGTAATATGGTGACCATGCAAGGGTGAATAGCAAATACTACGCAGACCCTGTCTGTCCATTAAAACTCCACTGGCTCTCTGCCATGTCAGACCTGTTAAAACTCTAATTAAAGTGCTGAAGCATGACATCCAAACAGCGCAGGGTGCTGTAGGGTGTGTGTGTGTATGTGTGTGTGTGTGTGTGTGTGTGTGTGTGTGTGTGTGTGTGTGTGTGAGTGTGTCATCCTCACACCTCCTCCAGTCCCTCCTGGTCTGACATCAGTGCACCAAAAAAGCCTGCTGGGCCTCAAAAGCCCTTAATCTCAACACCCCTACACCCCTTAAACACACACACACAAATACACACACACACACACACACACACACACACACACACACACACACACAAACTCTAAACCCCCCCTGGTGTGTCTCGGACCACCATGCTTAGAAGCTATCTTTCAGCGCCGTCGACCCTTCACACCAAAACAACACTAATTACGTCCATCGACGCCCCCCAGAAAACCCTCCAGATATTGCCGCCTGCGCAGCCAAACATCCACATGGCCAGTGAGGAAAGGCCAAGCAGCAGAGAGAGAGAGAGAGAGAGAAAGAGAGAAAGAGAGGAGAGAGAGAGAGAGAGAGAGGGGAGAGTAGAGAGACAATGAGAGAGTGAGAAAGAAAGAGAGAGCGAGACAAAGGGAGGGGGAGAGAGGGAGAGAGAAGAGAGAGAGAGAGAGAGAGAGAGAGAGAGAGAGAGAGATGGGGGTGGGTGGGTCGGGCAAAGGCACGTGGCCACCATTGTTCTCGGCAGCCCTGCTCCTCCATTGTCATATTCGAGAGGGCGATCGCAGTAATAGCCTTGTAATTGGCTTTAAGTGGATTAGAGGGACACGGTGAGCCTTAGCGTATCCTAGCCTAGCTTAGCCTAGCCTGCTATGGCAACTATAGGCCTCACCCTGTGCCCTATGCCACATCCCAACTGCCAGTGACAACTTCATTTACGGATGTTTCCAGAAGACTGCCAAGGCACCGTGGAACTTAGAAGCTAACTAGCAAGGAGTATACATGCTGTATATATGTGACAATAAACATCTTTGAGTGTGTTGAGAGCAATTAGAAAGCATCTGGAAGTGTGTGACTGAATTCATTGTATTCAGCCATGGCTAGGAACTTGTGTAATGATTAAGTTAGGGAAAGAAAACCACCACCTCAGCTAACACACACCAGCACCAAATACACACACATATACACACACACACACAGGGCATTTGTTGGGACTGTCCCCACATAACATGGGTAGCAGCTGTTCACAGTATTTGTGCAACCATAACTAAGCAAATTCCGTTTTCATTTTACACAGGCAACTCACACACACACCCCACTACTCACACGCGCACACACAGACAGACACGCACACCTTCTCTATTTGCATGTGTTTAACTGGGGTTCTCAGTTAACATAGGCTGTATGTAAAAAAAAAATCATACAGCACTTGTGAAGCCATAAAAGGATATAATGACCATCTCTCTCTTTCTCCGCTCTCTCTTTCTCTCTCTCTCTCTCTCTCTCTCTTGTTTTCAGCATGTGTTGCTACAACTGAGGGGGGTTTGTGTCCTCAGATAACACAAGTCTGCCCGCCACAATTTACCGCAGGATCCATCGTATAATGCTGCTCATCTGGCCCCATGCGGCCTACTGTGAAACAAGACACTTCCTGTTTCGCAAAGGCACGCTCTGCCAGGGACCAGGAAGCGCAGCAGGATGTGGAGCGAAAATTTATTTTTGTTTTTTTCGTGTGTTTGATACTTGATATGGGCAGAGCTTGCACTCAATTAATGCGTCAGCTTGTCCAGAAGAATGTCATATTTCATATTTTTAATGTCTTTATCCAACCTGCACTCACGAGTTTGTAACACCGCTAATCATATGTCAGGAAACAATTGCAGCTCTTGCTGAAGTGTTTTCAGACATCAAAAAGTAATTATTAAAACAGTGTGTTGCTATCTTCCAGTCGGATAGATAGATAGATAGATAGATAGATAGATAGATAGATAGATAGATAGATAGATAGATAGATAGATAGATAGATAGATAGATAGATAGATAGATAGATAGATAGATAGATAGATAGATAGATAGATAGATAGATAGATAGATCATTTATCTATTCCAATGGAAATCAAGGTAGAATCTAGCAGTGTGTAGTAAAAAATGTAAAACTAACTTTGAGGCCCAATCACCCAAACGTAGCTATAAACAGAACTGTGCCATGTATTCACTATGATATCATGATGTAATAACTGGGCCTGACGCCTTGTTTCTGGCGTGAGTTCCTCAGTGACTTCACAAGTGTGAGGGGCGAATGGGCCATTTGCTGTCCACATCATTTCCCACCTTAATCTGCGAAAAGCATTTGGACGGCATGTGCGGGCGTGTGAGAGTGGCGCGTACCACAGTCGAGCTGGCACACACGGTGATGGCGATGCCTCCCGAGGAATTTGTCTGTGGTTCCTCCGGTCGTGTGTGTGTGTGTGTGTGTGTGTGGTTCCTTCGCTGTGTGTGTGTGTGTGTGTGTGTGTGTGTGTGTGTCTGTGTGGTTCCTCTGGTCACCGCAAGCAGATAGACCTCCAGTGTGCCACACTGACAGCACACATGCACTGCGCAGCATGTGATATACATGTGTACGCATGTGTGACAGGGATAGGATAGGAGAGGGGTCCTTCAAGGCTCAGAAGACCACCATATGTGAAATATATGTCATATATAAGCACTTAAGCTCTTATCTTTCCCTCTCTTTGTCCCTCTTTTTTCAGTCTTATTTTCCCCCCTCTCTATCTTCCTCAGCTCTCTCTCTCTCCTCTCTCTCTCTCTCTCTCTGTCTATGTCTATATGAAATAAATATATACCGTATATATGTCTCAGCCACTACTCCACATATCTAGAAAGTCACGGATGGAGAGAAACTCCCCCTCAATTAGAAGAGGCTGTTTCCAGTGGGTCTCTCCTTGCTGCAGTAAATTTAACTTGGCATTCCTTTGTGTGGAGCAGGTGTCAGGGATTACCGACCCAAGGCCCTCAGACTGGTGTGTGTGTGTGTGTGTGTGTGTGTGTGTGTGTGTGTGTGTGTGTGGAGGGGGGGGGTGTGGGGGGTGGTCTGCTCGTGTGTGTAGGGGTGGGGGGTTAGTGTTGACTGAAGTTGGAGAAGGGTTGGAGTGCAGGGGCTTGGGGGATGGGGATGGGGGTGGGGTGGTCAGTGTGATGCAGGCCTGGATGACGATGCTTTGGGTGGGGGTGGCAGTTGGGGTGTTGGGGTGGAGTGGAGTGGGGTGGGGTGGGGTGGGGTGGGTTAGGCTGTGTCCAAAGAGGAGGACAGTTGTTGTGGACCGTCCAAACTTGAACTTCGTGTGCTGCTGCTACCCTATATTAGGACTAGTTTTTCCCCTCCATTTTAGACTGCTCTTTTTCCTACCCTGCCCTCCTCTCCAGGAACCAAGCAGGCTCATGTTAAAGGGCAGAAACAGCCGAAGGAGAACACACACACACACACAGGAGGGCAACCCAATCTGTTCACCAAATATCACTGTACACTCTCTCAAAATATGTTCCACCTATTGTGTGTATGTCTGTGTGTGTGTGTGTGTGTATGTGTATGTTGTGTATATATGTGCATGTGTCTGTCTGTGAGTGCAGACATCTCCACCTGCCTCATCTTACCCACCTGGCCCCCACTCCTAACCCCCCCCACCCCCACCCCCACCCCCCCCATACACATACACACCCCAAACCCCCCAAGGCCTTTTCCAGTACATTATCAGCACAGTCAGGTTGGGTATGGTCATAAGGCGCAAAGACACTAAGCCACCTATAACCTTTATTGTTTCCTTTAAAAGCCGTCCGGGCCCTGAAACAAAAGCTCTCCTCAGCATCTGCCCTCTCCATCTCCCCAGAATGGACAGGGGTCGAAGGTCAACTTAACCTCTTATCCCCGGCATTCCACGCATGACGGACAGGCTGGCATACACACATAGCACAGAACTTTTTTGGCCACCTGTGTAACAGTATAAAAAAGATAAGGTCAGACCCTTGAGGTCAAAATTCAATGCTAGATGATTTTAGTACACATACACACAGTCCCTACTCTAGCTGTCTACACACCCCTGTTCCCCAGTTTTTGGTTTAGCTTCTAATATTTTTTGTTTGTTTTTGTTTTGTTTTTGGAATGTCAAGATCAACTCTTTTTGTAATTATTAGGTTGGGGGTACTTATCTTACAAAATAGACAGGACTGACGGGGTTCTTTGGAAAGAACAGATTAAAACATTACAAGTTATCCTTTGATTTGTAAATATAACCTAATTACTTTCAATACGTTAGCAAGGTAATGCAACTTTATACACATGGCAGCTATTGTTTGGAAGATGACTGGTACTATATGAAAACCTGTCAAAACAAAATTAACACTGTAGTGCAGTGTAGCAGCTGAATCTTTGTGGCAGGTATAGGGCATTTTGACTTTTGCCACAGTCTTTGAATTAGACAGGATTCAGTATGTCTCCCAGGGGGTAATTATATATTTGACACATAGTCTTAACACACTTCAGTGTTGTGCTTGTCACAATTTATCATACATTTCTGTCATATGAATCTATATCTAATTTGGCCAACGATGTCCTTTCCACTGTCTATAGTCTTCCCACCTGAGAGGGAGATCCTAACACAGACTAGAAAATTGGGGAGCAGCTTTGGCAACAAAAAACCCACACTGATCAACAACACTGCATTCTTTCTGTGGGGTATATAGAAGCCACAGGTGGTAAGAGTTGTGTTTGTGTGTGTTAGTGTGTGTGTGTGTGTGTGTGTGTGTGTGTGTGTGTGTGTGTGCATGTGTGTTTATGTGTGTGTGTCTACATACATTTCTCTGTGTATGCGGGTGCAGTACTGAAGTGGATTTCTTGTGTTCCACAGTAGACATCCAGTAGGCTGCAATGCACCCTGCTCTGGCTCCAGTGAGCAGACATGACACAAAGTGATGCTGCTGGACTTGATTAACTTGAGGCGTGACAGGAGTAACTCAAATGTGAGAGAGTGAGAGAGAGAAAGAGAGAGTGTTTGTGTGTATGCATTTGTTTATGTGTGTGCTTGTTTGTGTGTGTGTATGTTTGTATGTGTTTTTGAGAGAGAGAGGAGAGGGGGGGGGTGTTTGTTTGTGTGTATGCATGTGTTTATGTGTGTGTGTATGTGTGTGTATGTTTGTATGTGTGTGCATGTGTGTGTGTGTGTGGGCATTGTGCCTTTGGGCTCAATGATGGTGAAGCGTGACATGACATGAGTGGCGCGGGTGCGAGGCGGCTTTCAGCGGCCCTGTTAGAGAGGATTAGTGTGCGTCACCACGGATACAACAACAGCGGTTGCCGTGACCGCAACAGAATGCCCCTCTGATCCCCCCCCTCACCCCCCCCCACCCTCCTTCTGCTCCCACCCAACCCACAAAATCAGTCAGGGGCCGTTAACTGTGTAGGCTTTTCGATGAGAAAAAAATCAGCGAGGCGTAAAATTTCCTCGAACCCAAGCGACAGCAGGGGTGTCGGGTAGTCCAGTCCAGGGGAGGGAAAGTCGGGGGCGTTTTGGCAGCCGGAGCGATGGACACAGACTGGCTCGACCGCGTCGCTCCACTTTGGCTCCAGGTGAGGGGCCTGGGGTGGAGGCGGGGACAAGAAGGGGAAAAAAAGCAAGCGGCTGTCGTGTACCCAACCTGCATTCAGACACGCACGGCCGCTGCTAAACTTAGACGGCAGGCAGGCAGGCAGGCAGGCAGGCAGGCGGGCGGGCGGGCGACGAGCAAGCAGGACGAGGGTGAGGGTGAGGGGGAGCCAGAGATGGACAGAGTCTGCCGTGGAAGAACTGGGCCGCACTGGTCATAATGTGACGGACACACTTTTTGAGCCACCACCCCTCGCCACCCTCCCCACACACACACACTCACACTCACATTTACACTCACACACATCAACTGCTGTGATGGACACACTTCTGAGCCCCCTTGCCACCCCTATACACACTCACTCACTCACACACATACACACAGACACAGACACAGCCGCTGCCCAAAGCCTAACCCAGTCCCAGTAACATTTTATGTGACAAGCATTATAAAGGTGATTTATCGCACGCATGTGTGTTGGCCCAGTATTTCCCGGAATATTTCGCTGGCGGACCTGGATTAGCTTGGCGTGGCTAAACGACCTGAGTGATGGTTGTTCGCACCGGCCCCTGCCACACCACCACCACCACGCTACCCCCATCTACCCCCTGCCCCCCACCCAAACCTCCCTTTCTACCAACACCCCCCACCCCCGCTGTCCGTCACGCCGGCCCCTTAAACAAACTTCCTGCCAAATTAACGAGCGTGGCCAATCGTATTGCGAGAACGCGCCGGTGGCGGCCACAGAAGCTTTTGCTGCCCAGCGCGGCGAGCGGCCTGGCCCAGGGGCAGGCAGGCATGTCGTCTCCCCCCGAAGCGAAAAGTATTGTGTTGTTTTTACTAGCCTTTTTTATTTACTGTGGAGGGATTTGCCCCCTTTCATCGCTCCCAACAACCTCTGTTTGCCTGGCACTGACACAGACTGCCGCTGCTGCTGAGCTCACTCATACATACAGTACAGTGCAGCCCGCTCACTCGAGGAAGCTCTTGCGAAAAGCGCACTCAATCAAAAACGCTTGCAGCTGCTTCCTGCGTCTCGAGCAGGCCGATTTATTACAGCATGGGGTGAGGAGATATTATTCGTGTGGAGCCTGCAGAGGTGGCAAAAAGTTGGGCCCTTTTAGAAAGTAAAATCCCTGTGCTATCATGTATAAGCCTCGTCTACTTACTAAACCAGATGATTCTAATAAGCACAACTCATCAACATAAACTAGGGAGATGAACCAATCAGTGAATTGCCCATTTTAAAGAGATAGCACTGATAAATGGAAGGACTGTTAGTTTCTGGGCAATGGTCTGAAGCATTCCTCCTCTATGTGGTGGTATAGTGTGTGTGTATGCATGAGTGTGTGTGTGTGTGTGTGTGTGTGTGTGTGTGTGTGTGTGTGTGTGTGTGTGCTTCATGGATTGACTGTGTGTAAGGACTGATATCCCTCATGCTGGGACAGAATGGTGTCTCTAAACACACACACACACACTTTCTCTCTCTCACACACACACACACACACACACACACACACATACTCAAACACACACACACAAGCCCTCCTGCTGCCACCTGATTGAAATCTGGCGATGGGGCCCCTGCTTGGGTTCCAGGTCGTCAGGAACGAGCTGCTGCCTTCAATTTGGGATCCCGGATAAAGCAGGCGAGGACACCTGTTTCAGTTGTAGAAGGGGGTATGGCTTGAGTTCCACACATGCATGCACACACATATAGACACACACACACACACACACACACACACAAGAATGCACACACACACACACACACACGCACGCACACACACACACACACACACACACACACTTGTATTCAAATGCACACACATACACATACACGCAAACACATTTATACATGCCTTCATACATTTTTGGTTTCATACACACGTGCATTCACACAGACAGACATGCACACACACACTCCTCAGCCTTATATATACGCTTGTTTGACTGTATTTTGAGTCACACACACACACACACACACACACATGCACCTTAGCCACATATCCTCCACACCCCATTCTTTAGTGCTATATGGTCTAATGACACCCCACCCCCCCCCACCCACACACACACACACCCCACCCCTTACTGTGTCACATCTGTGCCCAGACCCTCACACTCCCCTCTCCACCTCCACACTTCCCTACCATGAGGCCTTTCCTTGCACCCCTACTGGCCTTCAGCCGTTACTGGGTCCAGACGAAATGTCATACACACTCTACTACAGTCAACCCCCCCAGCCATAACCACCACCAAAAAATAACTCCTTTAACTGAGTCCCCGTACGCCCAACTCAAAAACGCATAACAGGCCCTGCGACATAGGTCCCCCCTCCCATACTCTCTCTCTACATCTCACACCGCCCAACAACCGGCCACTCACCTCTGCTCCAGGTCACAGGGCAAAACAGGTCCAGCTGCTGGACCCCCCCGGGCCATTCAGAACACCCTCCCTACGCCTCAGGCCTTCTGGTCCTCCTCTACTACCTCCTCCACCACCTCCTCCACCGCCTCCTCCTGTCCTGTGGGGCGCCGCGGCAGATCGGACCTCTCTCATTAGAGGGGGGAAGCGGCCCGGTGGGGCGTCTTTGTACTCAGCACGGGACACGTCCCACGGACCGGGCCCGGCCGGACCGGGGGCCTCCGCACTTCCATCTGGGCCTATCGCTTTATCAGAACCACTTGGCTCCAGGGGCCTGGTGTGATGCTATCGCAGACGTCTCCTCTTACTCAGTCAGAAGGAGTCAAAGCAGTCCCCCATCGCTTCTTGTTGACCTTCTGCGTCTTATTTCTCAGCTTTTTTTTGCCCCCCTCTTTTCTTGCTTGTCAGGAAAGCAGGGGTTGGGGGTTAGGGGGAGAGAAAGAGAGAGAGAGAGAGAGAGAGAGAAAGAAAGAGAGAGTGTGAATGTTTTATTTACACGTTAGTGTTGGTTGGAGTGTGTGTGTTTGGGGGGGGTGTAAGGGTGTGCGCACATGTGGGCACGTGTGTGTATATATATATACACAGAGGGAGAATTGGTGTTTTCAAATTCAAAAATGATCCTTTGATACCACATTCCTCCCATCTACTAATAAAAGCAAACAAAGGAAAAGGGCTTGTGTCTCAGAGAGCAGTGGTGAACCTCCAGAGTGGGGATCAGCTTTTAGCCTTTCTAGTAAACTGTTAAAAAACTAATTCCCTGTCATTATGTTAGTCCATTGCGTACATCACGTAGTTGCAGAATTGAATCACTAAAACTTTTAAAACTTTTAAATGAACAACATCATTCAATTCTTTAATAATTTTTGCAGCGTTCCTCTTTGGACCACTGATGACTAATTATTTGTTATTACTTCTCTTCTTTCCTCATTTTCATCCACATCCTTCATCTAAAACCACAGGAGTGTTATTGCATTGATCTATTACCAGCCAGTTACAGAAGCCTGGGCCACCAGATGTCTAGTCCACTTCCTGTCAGAACTCTTTACAAAGAATGGAAAGGTCATAGGTCACTTGGACGGAAACCATCTTCCACATAGATCACACCGACTCAAGACCATCTTAGAGCTCAGGGAAATATGACAGGAATGTGGTGGCCATATGATTCTATGTAGCTGTTTACACACCAAAACTACTGCATGGATGTCCTGGTTTAAGTATGAATGATAGTACTTCTACCAAGTGACTTCTACTAAATTGTTTTACACCCAAAGACATTCAAAAAGAAAATCTATATAAAAAGTTACTGTGGCAAGTTAAAGATTAATATAAGTCCTAACACCCCTACTGTTGTTTTGTTTTGGTTTTTTTTTTTGTGTATGAAACAATCATAAATTGGAGTGAAACACACCAGAAGCTTATCATGACTAATTATATCTCCGTAATGTCTATGTTAATGTGTTGCTTTGTTCTGTCAAAATTCCAGTCATTCGATTGTCCATCATAAATTCAAACCGTCAGATGTGTCTATGTTGCCAGATTATATGACCTTGAACACGATCCTAAAACACTGAATGCCCATCACTACATACCCAAGACTGGCCAGACTGCCTCCATCGTCATGTGCAATGCTAAGCAACACCTTCAGAGGTCCTATGATCAAGATGACGACCAGGAATCTCAAGCAAAGATGGGGATAAACACAAGAGGGCAACAGTTTACCAGAAATCTTATCAGTCTGTCATATATGGCCATACTTTAGACCAGCTGTCTGCTCCGTCAGAGGAAACTCTTCGGCTAGCCCAATTAAACGAAGCTCTTTGTATCCTTTTTTTCTACCCCCCACCCTTCTCTATGTCCCTCTTCCTCTCCCTCGATGTCTCTTTCTCTCCCCATCTCTCTCTCTCTCTGCTCTGCTTTCATTTCCCAATGATCCTTACCCTGAGGCAGGTCAATGCTGTTCCCATGGGACAGATATCGCAGCCCAGTGACTGCTAAAAAGTCTTGTGTGGCTTGCTGTAAAAAAAAAGAAAGATCAATCACGAAGGAAACATGGTTATAGGATGCCTCGCAGTCAACATGCTCTCACTCAAAACATCCTGAAACCCTCCACCGCGGCCTTTGTCTGAATGTCTCATAAAATATAGGCTTTAGTCTGGTATAAGTTTGTTTGGAATCCCTTTCCCGCCGCTTTTATGTATTTTACTGCAAGAAATGATTCACCGCCATTGTCCAATCCGTCAAATGAGGAGGGATACTTTAGGTTTATTTGTCCATAAGAAAATTACAAGGATGAAAATATGCTAGGGGAATTTTGTCATTGTAAGATCGGTTCATTACTTAAGACATGATTTGTCCGAAGTTGTGGCATACTTGCGCAGACATTCAGCCGTTGATTTTCAAACACTGCCGGAGACACGCGAACGGCATATCAGGGTAATAAACGCAAATAATTATTGGAAATAATGTCCAGATAGATGGATGGCCGCCAAATTATGAAATCATGCGCTCTTCCACGGTACATCCAGTGATTATTCGGAGAGCGCATTTCGGAAAACAGGTGTTTCCAATACAGCGTGATGTCTTCACGGTCTTCGACCCCCTTCATTTTCAGATGATGATTCATTCAGATATGATATTTCATGGCTGTAACTGAATGCTTGATGGGAGTCGATTCCAGGGAGATGTGGAGGGAAAAGAAAACGGGAGGGGAAAAAGTTCGCTTCTAAGGACATCCATGTAATAGATGCTGATTGTGCTGTTAAATCACTGGCGCTCTTTTTTGCTCCATAATGAAGAACACCGCAGAGAAAACACGAGGCTGATCATAAATAGCCTACATACTGCGAATATACTGGGAACAGCAGATAGACCACATGCTAAAAACGCTGAGACGCTGAAATTACCCACGAAAGCGATCGCTTACATGATTCTGAGAGCAGGTGGCATATTTATATGCTTGGTCACGGCGAAAAGAGTACACGGCATCTACATGATCAAAACCTGCTTGTCCATATCAAAAGCAGCCCTAAAGATGGGGTCGTGGTTATTTATCCGTTTTTTTATTTTCATAAACGACAAGTTGTGCGTTTATGGGGACAACGGGGGGCTATTGAAGTACCCAGTAAGTGCCAATGTAAGGTTAACTTTGACTTCACTGGAAGAAATTTCTCTAGCCTATATCTTGGGTTATATTATTTAAGTAGTATGATTATCTTGTTAATTTCTTGTGTTGCGCAAAGTTACTCCAAGTTCTGGACGTTAAGTAAATGTTTCTAAGTTAATCCCACTTCATTTCATACATTTTACCCAAGTAAATGTTGTAAAAAGGGAAAAGAAGTCGATATAATATCTGTTTGAGGTACCAGTAGCTAATTTAAAAATTTCCACACTCCTTGTTTTAAGAGAAATACACAGATAGAAAACAACATTTTTAAACCAGGTAAATGAATTAAAACGTTTATTGAACTTTTTGTGCTTGGCACTTGTATTTACAGTTCTTTAAAGGCCTCTGAAAATAGTTTTACTTTTTCTCACCGCTTTCCTGCATGATGTATTGCTTTTTTTTAAGTAATATTTTTTTTAACTTCACCAAAACACTGGCCATATAATTGTATTATTGCTTGGCACTTAAATACATTTATCTACAACACACCAAAACATTATAACTCTGTTTTTCCTACTAAACCTTACATTTTTTTCTTCACACAACAACTTGAAAACATACTGTATTGCGTGCATTCATCACTGGTAATATGCTTTAAAAAGATCATCCACTCAAAACACCGTGACAAAACATGTCCCAGTTTCCCTGGGAAATCCATGAGGCACCCGATGAATCTAAAAGCAAACCTCGGCAAAGTCACTTTCTTTCAGCCCTTCATTCTTTTTTTATTTCTTTTTTTGTCTATCATTCCTCCAACACCAAGGCTGTGTGCTGTACTCTGCGCTTGAACTCCAGGGTCACCCATAGTTTCATGGCTGGTTGAGGCCGTTCTAATGTCTGTGACTCCGTCTGTGATCGCTCCTGCGGTCGAGCTCCGGGGTGCCCAACACGCACTGCGCTCTCTCGCTCTCTCCCTTTTCCTCTCTCTCACTCACTCTTTTTCTCGCTCTTCTCTTGACTCTTCCCAAAAAGCACAACAGAGTGCATCAAAAGAGCACTGGCCAGTGTTCAGTCAAGGCTGCGTTTAAGTACTAAAAAAAAAAAAAACAACAACAACAACAACAAAGCTTTCAGGGTCATAAGCTTCAGGCGGACATAGATCTCCCTCACCCCCTCTCTCTTCTCTTGTTCTCTCTCCTTTTCTTTCCATCTCTCTCTCTCTCTGTTGGATCAGCAGAGGAGCCTGAGGAGAGAGAAAGAGAAAGTGTGTGGTTTTCTGGCCGGGCGTTTGTCCTTTAAATGCCCTGCTGTGGGGACTGAGCCTCTCTATTGCACCGTTAGAGATCCATGTGTTCACGTCTGTGTACTTTCCCTCAAAGAAGAAGAAGCAAGAAGATCCCTCCTGGATCTCCCCCAGGAACCTTGCAGGGGTCTCCTTCAATTTGTACCCCGTTTGTTATGGAAGTTCAGGTGCAAGATTTGTTGTGGGTGGGTGGGGGGACAGTTCATCAGAGCTTGCACATAATCGTAATCCATCCATCTGTTTCCACGCCAGTTTATATATAAGAGCTATTTAAATATCACTTTCTCACTCTCAACATGCCAACGTCCAGCTGAGTAAAGTGTAACACATACATGAATGTACTGAGATGATTTTGTTACATGTCCATTTTTTTTTTTGAAAGGTCAGTTATTTTTCCTCTCAACCTTTGTATACAAACAACCAGTAAATACACTTGGCTTTAGAGTTTGACCACCTAAAAAAAACAACACAGAAAAAACCACAGCAATGTCCTTCAATGTCCTCCCTTGATATCCACAGCCCATCCCTGTATGTCTGTTAGATAACTGCTGTAAGAGGTGAGACAAAGTCTACATTGGTGTCCTGTTTGTTCAACATCAGAAGTGCAGAAGGGATTGAGGTGAGTGGGCATTGGGACAGTAAGAGTGTGTGTGTTGGGGGCAGGGTGTGTGTATGACAGCAGTCGTTCCCAAACATTACAACCCGTTTGACGGAAGAATGCAGATTTGTCGCTCCTCTCTCCTCCCTCTTTTTCTCCCTCTTTCTCTCTCGCTCTCCATCTCTCTTATTCTCCTCAGTGTGCTCTTACACCATGTGCATGGACATCTGGGAGGAGGAGCCGTACTGGCGGCCATCGCAGGTGGCGCCGCCCTGCTGGCCACCAGCAGGGATTGCCGATCATGTGCATGCCCTCCATGCTGCCCCCGGGCAGGTACTGGCGCTCGGCGAACGCCCCAGCGCCGGAGGAGGAGCAGAGCAGGCCCCCCTGCGGCTTCTCGGGGCTGGCGGCGAGACGCGGCGAGGTGGGGAAGTTGTATCCGTACAGGTTGTAAGGGTTGTGCAGGGAGAAGGCATTGTAGGAGCCCTGCTGCACGTGGTGGTGGCCGCCCGCCGTGAACATGTGGGCAGAGGAAGGGGAGGAGCCGGGCGAGGAGGAAGAGCCGGAGCCCGAGCCGGCGGCGCCCGCCTGCATGACATACTGCAGCTGTGAGGCCGGGAAGGACGCCAACTGACCACCGTAGGCATCCATCTTGGCTCCGCCGCCACCGCCGCCGCCGCCACCCCCGCCGCTCCCACTGCCGGCCCCACCCCCGGCTCCGCCCTGCATCCCGATTAGGGAGGAAGTCCTCTGGGGCAGGAAGGAGTCGGGGGCCTGCGCGGAGGCCACGCCGCCCCCTGCTGTCTGCAGGCGGCCGTAGGAGCCGTCGGCCAGGCCGCCGTAGCCCTGGAGGGCGGCCATGTTGCTGCGGGCGCAGGCCGGGTACTCGGACAGACCCAGGTTGCACAGCTGGCTCTCGCGGCAGCCCACGTTGAAGGTGTTGGGGGCCAGGTGGAAGGTCGGCGGGGAGCAGGAGGGGGACAGGAGGTGGGCCGCCCCAGAGGGGGACGGGGTGCCTGTGCTGGAGGTGGTGGGGGACGTCCCTGTGCTGCCTCCTGAGAGATGGACAGAGACAGACAAGGAGGAGGAGAGGGAAGGAGAGAGACACCGTTAGGGTTTGGGTGGACAAAAAATATACAAGGAGTAAAAGAGATAGATAGATAGATAGATAGATAGATAGATAGATAGATAGATAGATAGATAGATAGATAGATAGATGGACAGACAGACAGACAGACAAGACAGATAACAGATACATTGATAAATTTAGAGAGAGAGGGACAGAGAGTGAGAGAGAGATGGGGGAGGAAAAGTAGACAGGAGGAAGAAAGAGAGAGGGAGAAACAAACAGAGACAGAAAAAGCAATGTTGAGGCAAAGGCCGGATCTCGACGGAGTGAAACAAAAACACGCACTATGGCCAACAATCACACCGAGCACAGGGTCTCCCGTTTCGGGGCCACGCGGCCTGGCCGTCTCGGCGTCTCCGCTCCGCGAGGAGCCCCGGCAAACAGACTTCCTTTCCCTTCCTTTCCCGCCCACCAGACAGAACCAGCGCTCTGTTCCTGGTTGGCACGGGCGCCGCTTCAAGCAGGAATACCGCAGCTCAAAATCTCTGACAGCGCTCTTTGTTTGAGATTAGCCCTGAGAGGTTTTTTTTTTTTCGTTCTCTTTTTTTGTGTGTGTGCCTGGCCGAGCAGTAAATTTTTATTTGAACAGAAATAAGAAACATTTTTTGTTGTATTTATGTGTTTCAGTCGGCGGTTTAACGAAGCTAATGGGGGGCTAGAACTCTTCGCCCATCAGGAAGCGTGGCCTTAACATCATAATGCAAATATGGCTTCAGTTTGGTGCAACCCGTGTCTGGTCAACAGAGCTCGCAGCTTGCCTTCCCTCCCTCCCTCTCTCTCTTTCTTTCTCTCTCTCTCTTTCCCTCTATCTCTCTCTCTGTCTGTCTGTCTCTCTCCCTACGCAACATGCAGCATTCATAATTTAGGCACGCATGAATGTACGTCAGATGAAAAAAATAAAGTTTTCTTCTTTCTGGACGAACAAAAGACAAGCTTGGCATTACTGCACCTTGAAGCAGTCAAGCTTTTTGGAACCCAGCGGATAGCTGTGGGCTGTCCATGGCATATTTCTTTATTAACGAGAATTTGGCCTCGGTTCGAATGGAGTGTCTTTTTTTCCCTCTGTAACACTTCAGCTTGATTCTCGACATAAAAACTAAAGACAGAAGGAGAAAAGAAAGAGGGAGAAGAAGAAGAAGGAAAAAAAAGACAGCGGTTCTGGACAGCTTTAAGACCAGGAGGCACTCCTGGCTCTGGCTTTTCCTCCAACTCCATATGACTTGGATAAGAGCGAGCCGAGCGATTGGCTCCCCCCCTGTGCTCTGGCGTGCTATTGGCTGCGGGGGGGTGAGGCACGGCAGTGATGTCATGTTTTTTTCCCCCGTAGCGGAGCAAGGGGTGACACACCGCCTGCTGGTTCGCCTGAGGGACCTGCTGATTACGAACGCACACAAACCCAGAAACAGGCGAGAAGGAAGGAGGGAGAGGAGGAAATGCTTTTTTTCTTTCTTCCTCAAAAAAAAGCAATGCAAAAAAAAAGTAAATAATAAAAAAGTGCAGAGAAACTTCATCAGTGGCGCGAGGACTTTTTAATTAACATTTAATCCACTCGGAGAGCTGGCTGATGACTAACAGATGTCTGATCAGACAAAACACGGGCCGCTCGCTCGAGCTGTGCTGACCCCTTGCATGGCTAGCGCGGCAGTGACACGGGTGACGGCGTAGGGAGGTGCTACACAGCTGCTCGGGCTCCTTAACGGGGCCACACCCTGATATTAGCCATGACCAGGGTCACCGCGGCCAGGGTCGCTAGCAAGGCCACTTGTGTAAGAATGACAGATGACAAAGAAAGTAGAGAGAGAGAGACCACCGACATTTTTTTGGAATAATTATTATTTTTCTTTTTCGACATGCCCTCAAGCAGCTGTGAAGAAACCTAAATTGACCAATAAAAGCATACATCACAATTACAAATGTATTTTCGCGAATGTGTTTTGCAACCATTGTTGTAAACGCAATCCATATTCACAGACATGCTTGCTGAGGTTGTCTGGAGGATGGCCTGAAGGTTCTTCTCTGCTTGGCACATAAATCTTCAGATATTTGCTCATGAATTTTGCAACACCAATACAAATACACTCTAGACTCTGGTCAACTGGGATTACATGCACAGTGCTGACCTGATCTATGGGGTCACTTGGAGAGAGAGAGGGGTCTCAGCGTGTTCAATGTGTGAAGCTTAGAGTACAGTACACACCTTGCTGTTTTTGCATGTTGGTGAAGTCCTCAAAAGTAAGGGTCCTGACAGGTGGTCTCCAGAATGCATATGTCTCCATAATGGCCTCTAAACCAGTCCTGTGTAAGACAGATAGAGGGGCAGAGAGAGGGAGAGAGAGAGAGAGAGAGAGAGAGAGAGAGAGAGAGAGAGAGAGAGAGAGAGAGCAAAGAATGAATCAAGACAAAGAGCATAAAATGCCTGTTTTGAGCCAATGTTAACCCATAAAGAAAGTCATATGCAATATAGCACAAGGCAGCAGGGGAATAGGAGTGGACTCAGATACACAGTGAGTGAATGAGTGATGCAAGTCGGTCATGAAAGAGAGAGAGCCAAAGAGTAAAAGAGGGAGACAGATAGAAATAAACACAAAGGCAAAGACAGAGAGAGAGAGAGAGATAGGCTAAGGGAGAAAGAGAGAGACAGGCAAAGAGAGAGAGAGGGAGAGAAAGACAGAGAGAGGCAAAGAGAGGCCTGGAGGAAACTGAAGCCAGTAAAAGGGAGCAGGTTTTTACTGTGCCCATAAATCTGGGTGACGTTTCATCTCGGATCTGTACACGACTCTCCTTCCTGCGTGATTTACTCTCTTACGTCTCGCTGGGCCAGCGCCCAGGCCCCCGGCCCCCACCGGCCCACGCCGGCCCCATGCCTGCCTGCCTGCTTGCCTGCCTGCCTCCGCCTCGCTCCTGTCCTGTTATTTTAGGGGCCGTAACTCTCCAGCCAGCCAGCCAGCCAGCCTCGCTCGTTAGCGAGGCACGCTAATCACACACCCTCCCCTCCGTCATAACTACACTCATTCATAACGGGGAGGGCTGGATTGGGCTGGGGGAGGCAATCGGGTAAAATGAATACCCCCACCCACACACACCACCCCCACCCCCAACCCCCCCACCTCACTTAACTCAACCTCACGATCCAGACAGCACCAAATGTATTTAATGTTGCTAACCTTCCCCTTAGAATAACAATCAGCAGCCAAAAGCGTACGGTAATATCCGTAAAAAATCAGACAGTAATCCTTTAAGTCCCATAGATGCTGTTGAGGATTTATTGGGCCATTGATTCACAACTGGACATGGCCATTTATTTTGCAATTAGCCCTGGCGAACGTATGTAGCCCTTGGGTCTGCGTAGGCTCAGGCCCAGTGGCTGCGCGGTAGTGTAGCACTGTTGCGTTCAACTTGCGATGTGATTAGGCAGAAGAGATGCGTGTTTGGCCTCCAGCTAAATTTAAGTGAAATCAGGGTGTGCGTGTAGGGGGGGGGGGGGTTTGCGCGGCACGAAATGTGAAAAGTTTTTCTCTCTATAAATATCTTATTCCTGTGTAATCGTTTCATCTCTATTTTTCTGCAATGAAAATCTAACGCTAGTTCATAAATCAGGCACTCTATTGTTTGAAAAATGAAAAAAGATGTCTCAAATATCTGTGCAGATAATGCGCACCAGATGCGCGAGGAGCTTTCATGTGCTATGGGCCCACTGCTTTGCCTTCCCCTCGTTATATGATAATTCAGACGCACATCTTATGGCAAACGAGTGCAGGGCAGAGAAAAGAAGGGGAGAGGGTGGAGTGGAGAGGAGGAGAGGAGAGGAGAGGAGAGGAGAGTGGGGGAGAGTGGAGGAGAGGAGGAGAGAGAAGGAAAAGGGAGAGGGAGAGAGAGAGAGAGAGAGAGAGAGAGGCACAGAGAGAGCAAATGAGACGAATGAGGAGAGACAAATGGGAAGAGATGGATGGACAGATAGAGGCATGGGTGGAAAGAGAAAGACAAAGCGGCACGAACAAATGAACGAACGAACGAATGGAGGAAGACTGATGCGGACGGCAGAGCCAAATCAGATGACGTTATCGCGCACTCACTCATTGGTGGATTCTTGGCAGGGGCTGACGAGGGCTGACTTAATGTGGAGCAGCATATGGGATTAAGTGGTATCTCCAGAGGATTATTTCCATATTATGGGGTACATGCGAGGAGCGTGCATGCTAGCACATGAAGAATAACCCACCCCCTCCAAAAAAAAAACGTTGGGGAGAATTTATGAACCTCAGGTCAATGACCTTAAAAAAAAACAAATAAAAACAAGCATACCTGTTTCTCCCAGAATCGCGGAAGCCTTTTGCAAATGGATTACGGTCGATCTTCAGTCGAGTGATCTGTTTTTGTTTTTTGGGGAAAAAGGGAGAAAAAGAGGGTAAAAAAAACAATAACATTCAGTTTGAATAAATCACACACAAAAAAAATCAGGCTGCACATGACTGACATGAATTAGCAGCAAATCACTTCCAATGGCTCCTAAGACGAAGAAGAAACCAAGCTGGATTTTTTTTTTTTTTTTTTAAAAGAGGCTTTTAGCTCGAATTGGTGCGTCCAACCTTAAAGCATTCTCTCTGGTCAAGACATAACCGCTGCTCGCATACCCAAAGTGCCACCACAGCACTAAGATTGAAAGCCGTGGCACCGGCTCAAAGAGAAAAGAGACTGGAGCGCACTCTCGAAACATGGGTGGGCCACTCCTGGGAAACTAACACTGTTGTTTCGACACTGAAAGCTGGGAGGCACTATGGGGAAATCGAGGGGGGGTTGGGGGGGGGGGCTTACAGCAATACCCAGCTATTTAGATTGCACAGCCTTGGTGTGCATTTTAAAATGCACTACCTTCTACACAAGTAGGCTGTGAATCTTTCCACACTTGCTATTGGTGAAAAACAAGGAAGAGGGGGGCAGGAAGGAGGGATGTCAGTTGTATGCAATTTTATTGGATGGTACGCTGAGGTACGGACAACCTGATTTGTCAGTTGGACAGACTCCAAAGTAACACAGCATCTAATTGGATGACTCCAGATGGATAACACTCTTGCTATGATTTCCACAATGGACAGTCAAATGTGCAGCACATATGGCATGGGACGGCAGGCAGAGAGAGAGAGAGAGAGAGAGAGAGAGAGAGCAGGAGGCTGTAGATGTACAGATAAAGAGACAATGCCACAAAAAACAGCACATGTGTAAGTACAAAAATGTGTTAAGAACTTGACAACTTGAGGCGGTCAAAGACAAGCCATCAAAATAATGAGGGGAAAACAAGAAAGAAGTAGTCCTAATATCAGCCTGACAAAAAAGAGAAAAAAAAACACACACACAATAAGCCATGTATGTCAATGCATTGTTGACCTGTTGGTCAAGGACAAGCCATAAAAAAATGAAGGAATAACGAGAACAAAAGATCAGCCTTACCCAAAATAAAAAAAGAAGAAAAGACATGCAAGTCGTCCATGTAAGTCAATGCGATGCTAACCTGTTGGTTCTGATAGGCTGTTACGGTGGTGAAGACGGTCTCGGGGAAGCTGAAGGTCTTGACTCCCTCCCCGGTGGGGACGGGCTTGGTTGGGGAGAGGTCGCTGCTGAAGTCCTTCCGGATCACGTGCACGCGTGGCTGGTACTTGTGCATAGAGTGGAGAATGATCTGGAGAATGCAAGGAAAGCGCACACGCACACACACGCACACACATACACACGCACACACAAACACACACACACTGCGGTTAGCGAAACTGCCTCTGTGTGTGTGTGTGTGTGTGTGTGTTTGTGTATTCCACGTGGGTGGAGTGTGTGTGTGTATGTGTGTGGCAGAGAGAGAAAGAGAGAGTGAAAGAGAGACAGAGTGTGTGTGTGTGTATCTGTGTGTGTGTGTGTGTGTGTGTGTGTGTGTGTGTGTCTTGAAGAGGTTTTGAGGTTGCCTGTGTAGGTATTTTGCAAGTGCTTCATGACGTCTATATTATGACAACGTATGAAGTTAAATATAGGTTTTTTGGGGGGGAAAGACGATATGCTTAGGCAAAAGGCGTGTGTATGTGAGAGAGATTTACTGAGCGAGATGAAAAGAAAGGAGAAGATAGATGGAGAAAAGAAAGTGAAAGAGTGTTAAAAAGAAAGGAAGAGGGGGATTTTAAAAAGCTATGAATCTAAGCACATTCTGTGTGTTGGTGTGTGTGTGTGTGTGTGCATGTATGTGTGTCTGTTGTATGCGTGTATGTATGTGTATGTGTGTGTATGTTTGCAATGTGGTTTGTGTATGTGTGTGTGTGCATGTGTGCCTTCTGTATATATATGCATTGTGTGTGTGGTGTGTGTGTGTTGTGTGGGTGGTGTTTCAGTGTGTGTGTGCTGGCGTGTGTTAGCACATCTTGAGTGTGTTTTGGCGTTCATGCCGGGAGTAAACGTATCATTCAGGCAGGACACCCACACGCATTGTGTGTGAACAGCGCCTCCACGGAACATATATTTCTGACCATGGGTGGACATCTGCGGTTCTGCATCTATGCATGCTGATGTGCTAGAGCGTGTCTAAGTGTGTGTGTGTGTGTGTGTGTGTGTGTGTGTGCGCACGCGTGCGTGTGTGGGTGTTCCCACGCACATGCGTATGTCTGTGCTGGTGTGTGTGTGTGTGTGTGTAGATGTGTGTGTGTGTGTGTGTGTGTGTGTATAAATGTATGTGTGTGCGTGTGTGTGTGTGTGTGTGTGTGCGCATGCATGTGTGTGTGCAGATGTGTGTGTGTGTGTCTGAGCACGCCCGCATGTGTGTGTGTGTGTGTGTGTGTCTTATCCCACTTCTGGCCTCAGTAAAGTAGGAGTTGCAGATCTGAAGCTGCCTCTCAAGCGCTGCCCAGCCTGTCTGCTGCGAATCACCACAGCACAGGCCCTCAGCTCGCTCGCCTCATCATTGCATGCAAAACAACAGACGTGGGGTGTGTTTTTATGTTCTTGAGTGTGTGTGTGTGTTTGTGTGTTTTTTTTTTCAGTGTGTTCAGAGACAGAATGTTTTAGCGAGGAGGAAAATAGAGCAAAAGATGCACTCGATACAGTGCACGCATCAGTATGAATATATTCATGTACTTTGTGTCTGTTTGTGTGTGTGGGAACAAGTGTGTGTCTGTGTCTGTGTGTGTGTGTGTGTGTGTGTGTGTATGTGCCTGTGAGTGTGTCTAGCATTAACATCTACACACACACACACACACACAGACACACAGGGAGAAACATGCAGACCAGAGTGCCGCTCCAGCCGGGTGTGTGTTTTCACACCAGCGGCCCCGGCGTCAGATCCAGATCGAGGCCCACGCCCCCCCATGCCCCGCGGCCCAAAATCTGCTTCTAATTACAGGCCGAGCGAGCCGGGCCTTCCCCTGGGCCCTCCAGACACAACCGAGGGGGTCATTCAGGCAGACACAGCCAGAAAAAAAAAAAAAAAAAAAAAAAAGGCACAGTGACAAAAAGGAGAAAAAAAACAACAGTGACAGTAAATTTAATATTCTAGCACTTTCCACCTCTTCACCTCTACCGCTTCACACTCCTAGCCTGGAGGCTTCTCTGTAGCCCTGCTTATCTTTCACTGGCTGGGGGGGGATCAACATGTGGGGTAAAGGAAGGGGCCTTAGGGGTTAGAATGGGCGGGGGAATATTAAGTGTAAGGGGCTTATTTTAATGGCAAGCCAAGTGCAAAGTTTGGCTGGAACTGAGCAAAAATGAACTTAAGCTTATTTAATAAGTTGCAAATTTAAAAATCGTTTTCTCTTAAAGTTGCTTAACAACATGGGCTGGTCGGGTCAGCTTGATGATTCCCCATGCCACACAAAGAGGCTTTTTATTGGCTTCTGGCCTTAATGGCTTTTTTATTTTATGTTCTTTGTCTTAGTGCCTTCAGTTTGTTAATTTAAGTTGTTCATTTAATGTTTTTCATTGTTTGTGCTTCACCCGTCATTTAAAAGCAACTTTCACCACTGACATAAAGAATGCCACATTTTCTCCACCACCCTTCTTCCTGCCTTTTCTTTGCCCTCAACAGGCATTATGACCTTGGTGGGCCACGAGAAAAACATTAAAACAACGAAAAACAAACAATTGAGCTGAAATAACGATACACATGATATTTTGGGGGGGCATCCAAATCCAAATATCCACCCGCTTAACCGATACACATCTACTTCACTGTTATCTTAACCTCTCCCTCTCTGTCCTACTCTCTCTCATTCTGTCTCTCTCATTCTCTCTCGCTGTCATTCTTCCCCCTGATGTCCACAGCGACCTCGGTCACATGGTTGCTGCATGGGCATTAGAGACCAGCAGGGACACTAGTCACGGGATGAGTGGGTGGGTATGAGATGCCAGGCTGAGTCCACAAGCTTACCAACTCCTTCTCCACCTCTTTCCCCCGCTCCCCCTCTCCCTTCCCCTCCTCCTCCTTCTCCTCTTCCTCCCCCATCAGTCAGCCTGTACTTTAGTGTGTGTGGTGTTCTGTGGTCTTTGGCAGGGCTAAATGTTCGGCGCATTACCGCCCCCGAGCCCCAAAGCCGTGCCGCTAAAGCCCAACACGCCGCCGGTGCTGTTGCCAGGCACAGGGACAAGCTGGGGGGTCTGGGAGCTTGTGTTCTAGGGGTGTCAGGTTATTAATGTTGAGGGGCGAGGGGGGGGGGGGTAAACCGGAGGGTGGTGTCTATCTGGCGAGGTTGTTTCACTGGTGAGTAATGACAGAAGGAGTGGTGGATGGTGTTGTGTGGGTGGGGGTGGGGGGGGGGTGGGGGGGTTTAGGGACGAGATGTTGCTGTGCGGGTTGTTGTGAGGGGGGCCAGAGATTTGTTGGTTGGCGGAGTGTGTGTGTGTGTGTGTGTGTGTGTGTGTGTGTGTGTGTGTGTGTGTGCAGGTTTGAGTCGGTGGGAGAGCAAGAGTTCTCGGTATCAGATGGTAGTCTTTTATCCCAGCTTTGGTAAGACATCTCTGACATCCTGCTCTCGACTGTGGGGAAGGATTACGGCCATGTTGTAGCGAGCCGGATATTCTTAGCTGACCTCACTGCCCCGTGCTGCTCGTCGCTCCGTGCTGTGCTGGCTGACCGTGGTGAAATTGAGAGCGTAAGCCTGTGCAGGCCAGCAGTGGCCGTTCCCTCCCCTAAACAAGCTTCCCTCTGCCCTCGACTGAAACACATGTCGCGGAGCATTTGGAAATACCGTAATTGTAATATTACTGTGTGATATGGCAGTACACAAAGAGCCTCCATTACAGAGCTTACTGGGAAGTGTTGATATAGTTGAGCTTCCAGGTAGAGGCTTCAGCTTCCAGGTGGACTTCTGACCTTAAATCCCCCTGGTTCTCATTCTGTTGGCCTAAAATCAGAGCATTTCTGTTCTTCAAGTTCTCAGTTCTTCAAATTGAGGACAAACATGGCTGCTGTCATACAGACCCTTTCAATGGTAAAAACAAAAACAATGCCTGAATGTGTACTTCATTCTCAAACGCTTAAAACCATTTAAACATTCCTTCCTCATTTCACATCGTTGGGACTATGTTAAAATGGAAACCCTCTAAGAACCGCTATGACACTAATAATCAACTTCTCTTGAAATGGTCTATATCTGTTCTTTGCTTTCTTTGGTTTGTGCTTGACCACCTTACCCAAAATGTAACGACAGAAAGCTGCAGTGTCCTGCAAGTATATGTCAACTCAGCCAATTTCCATGAAATGATAGGATCACGTAACCAGATATCCTTCCTGTTCAAAAACGTTGTCAAAAGAAGAAACTTCTACATGTTCCAGTACTCTCACCAAAAATCCAACCCTGTCCTTTCAAGTAGTAATAATAAGTTATATAAATATTTGTAAATAATTTATGGTGCCTTTCAGGGAGCTCAAGATCACTTTACACAAATACAAGTAAGAGGCCAAAGACCTCTTGAAGTGTGTTGTAATTTACCGTTTCTCATGGACTTTTTAAGTGTAATTATTATGAATGACAAGTTTGGAGAGGCGCATAGACAGAGGGACAACATTGTAAGGGTGGCAAGGGTGGCAAGGGTTTTTCTCACAAGACTTCCCACTGTTTCACTGCCAGCTGCCATTACTTCAGGCAAACAAGTGTCTTTTTACAAGGCCGTGGCAGGACCTAAATGAACCCCACAGCAGCTCCGCTTGGCTAGTCACTGCAGCATTTAACGCTTATAGCTCACAGATAAACACGTCATGTTCATGTCAGGAATCAGGATAATGGAGCACCGCAGACATCAGGAAAACAAAAAACAGCTTTTATCTTAACACGCATCAGGCTCATAGCGGCAGCCATTTTGTTGAGAGAAGAACTGAATTACACACAGATAGACAAACAGACAGTGGGACGCTGTCTTAGTCACTCATCTTACCCACTCACTATCAAAGGTTTAGAGGGTTCATCAATAAAAATAAAAAAAACCCTTCTTCTCCTCACCAAACGCCCTTAATTGACAAACTGGGACATGTGCCTCTGTAATGATAGATTGTAGAAGGGTTACAAATACGTCTGTGAGAAAGATGGCAGCCCCCCCCCCCCTCTTCTCCCACCCCAACCCCCCCAATAATGAGAGCAGTCTGGCTGAATCTCTTCCTTCACTTTGAGTCAGTGCCTAAGGGTTCCGTCTCTTTGCCATATCCGTGTCACAGCTTATCACCGGCGACATCGCTGAGAGGCGTTCACCAATGGCGGTCCAAGCGCCGTAAACGTCAACATGGCAGCAGCTGTCCCATCTATCCTCCCTCTAATCAGCTCTGAGCATCAGCTTCTCTGTAACCCAAGAAGCGGCCCTTTGAAAAGATCCATGACAGCATTGCCTTTACACACACAGAGAAAGAGAAAGAGAGCGAGAGGGAAAGGGAGAGAGAGAGGGAGCGAGTGAGAGAGAGAGAAATAGAGCAAGAAAGAGTAAGAAAGACAGAAGGGGGAGAGAGATGGAGAGAGACAGAGAAAAAAGAAAGGGAGAGAGAGAGAAAAAAGAACACATTGGGAGCTGTTCCCTATCCCAGATGCTGACAGCCAACGTGGCCCCAGTTCTGGCCCGGCTGCGGCATACGCATCCCAGTCGTGCTCTCTGTGTGGGGTTCGCGCACTTGTGGTTTTCGAGGCTGCAGCTTTTTTGGCTGCACCATATTGTTGTTCTCAGTCACTGTCAGTGTGGCGGTGGGTCGCCATGGCGACACACCAGGACGCCGCTCTGGAGAGGAGCGCAAGCTGTCAGATGTGCTCAGTATAAATAGCCACTCCGAGGGCCGCCCGCTCCTTTGGGTCACTCACGCGAACCGTCTCTTCATCATGATCACCATCACCATCATCATCATCATCATTTCGTCGTCGTCGTGCACATAGCGGGAGCCAAAGGGAGGAGATCTGGGAAAATCCGTCATGTGTGGACTCTTTTTTGACATTTCGAGTCGGCAAGGCGGAGGAGTAATGGTCGTTGATGACGATATGACAAAAAACCCTCACCATATGCACTGGGACTCTCTATGGGGAATGCAGGATGAAGGGATGAACGTCTGAGAGTGACACCCACCGCACCACATACCCTGTTTTTTTAACTGTCTCTATTGTATTTGCTATTGTCTTCGCACAGCATGATGCGGTGCCCTCAGAACACATGCTTGCTTGGGCCATCCACTGCTGAAGGCCATCCAAATGAAGGCGTCTACTAGTATATTAATCTCCTGCTAAGGCTGGCCGTATATCAAAGGAAACATGCAAACCTGCAGCAAGCAAGAAACAGAAAAGCAACAACAGGGCTTTCTGTGTCAAGCTGTTTACTGCTGACATTATGCAGTGTTTCAACCCGCCCCCACCCCACCCCCAGAAAAAAAAACACTCCCAAAATAAGGTTCCTTTATCACAGCAGGCGTGCTCACTGTAAAGCACTAGTGAAGTGCTGAGCTACACTTTTCTGTTCTGCTGTCATAACAAAAATACACCCACACTTGAGTGAGTGAGCTCACCCATTCGCCTCCCAAAATTTTGCCTTAAGAGATGGAAGCTAGACAGCGACAGCATGATGTTTGGTGAAATTCTCCAGCCAGGGTCCAGGATGGCTTTGCAGGAATGGTGCAAAAGTTGACTGCGCAGGCAGGAGTCAGGCAGGATGTGTGCAAACACCCCCACCCCCCCCACCTCCCCATTTTTTATTCCTGACCAAAACAAGGTGGGAGGTGAGAGGGAAGGCGGTGAGCTAGGGGCAAGTGCCAATAAAAACGCCATGACTAGCTTGATGTTAGAATTGGAGTTTGATGATGAATGTGTGGTGAATTTTGTTCTTTCGAAATGTTTTTTTTAAGGCTATTATGTAAAGGAAACCTGTTGAGATGTTTTCTTTGCCTGTTAGTGTTCCTTATCTAGACATGGCCTGGATATAAACCACTGCAGAATGTTATGACACTATTTAATTTAATAATACCCTTTATGTCAGATAATAAACATGATCATAGGGAAAGAGGGCTTGATCAGCAGTTGGTTTTTCTTTCTTAACAACTTCAAGTGTAACAAGATCTCATCCTATCAAAAATTTGACTAGCGGACCCAACACGGGGAATAAGGTGATTGGGTGATGGCATGAATAAAATGATGTTTGTTTGATAGAATAGTTGTGATAGGTGGATGGTGGGTTGGTTGAATAGCTAGAACCAAGTGACCGGGTGTCTGAATGTCCGAAAGGAAATTATTGGGTGACTGAATGGGTGGAACCACATGATTGGGTGATTGAATGGGTAGAATAACATGATTGGGTGATTGAATGGGTGGAACCACATGATTGGCTGATTGAATGGGGAGAACCACATGATTGTGTGATTGAATAGGTGGAGCAATTCAAGTAAGTTGGTAGCTGGAAAGATAGTAGTTCAGAAATGGGCACAAGAAAGCGGAGAGCAGTCAGTCGGTAGAGGAGAGAAAAGAGGAGAGAGGGGGGTGAAGACGGAGGTGTGGCAGGGTGGACGTGTGGCCGGCTCACTTACGTGGCCCTGGTCGTCCAGCTCATTGTTGGTGAGCTTGAGCTTGTCGAAGCTGACCAC
>CM059269.1:24641011-24666011 GCA_030347295.1 Setipinna tenuifilis | reverse complement strand
TGTGTGTACGCTTATGCATGTGTTTGTGTGTGTGTGTGTCTGCCTGTGATTCCGTGCCTATGACTGTGTGTGTGTGTGTGTGTGTGTGTAGCTTGTAAAAGAACAGATACTTTTGAATATATTGATGAGGCACACACATCTGAAGGGCTTGGGACGGAGCTGTCGTCTGCACTTTGCTATTCACGCTCTCCAGCTAAGGGCCACGCCGGCCTCCACCACATGAAACGAAGGACGTAACACAAGTAATACACACACACAAAGATTTTTACAAGTCTAATATAAACTCGGCTCTCCTCGAGAAAAAGGCATCGGGCCTAAGAAAAGCGACCAAATACCAATAAAGCCTGTGTTTCCACCAGCCCCCCGAAACCCCCCCCACCACCACCACCACCAGCCCACGACATGACACACACACATGCACACACACACTCGCACACACACACACACACACACACACACACACACCATGAGACATTCCAGTGACAGTTCTGCGCTTGGCCCAGCTAAGGGGCTTGTGGTAAAAATCCCCAAGCCAGCAAGAAAATCCTATTTAACTTAACAAGATCTTCTGGCTTCACGAGCGCTCAGTGATATTGGCCTTCTTCAAAATGCTCCGCTTCTCTGTTGTCGCCAGAGCCGTACTAGCAGTCAAATTGTTTTTGGTGATGGGGCTCACTTTGTGGCATGGAGGGAACAACAACAATGAAAGCAAAACAAGAAAAAAAACTCAACAAAAAAAAAAAACAATTACACAGATTAGCTTGAAAAACGATTTTCGGATATTAAAAAAAAAAAACGTAGACGCAGACAAATGGTGTTGGTGATGAGAAGTTTTTTTTTTTTTCCGTGAGCAAATGACAGCAAATTGTGAGGCCATTTTCGCGGGGCCGGGCTGGCACACAGCGACGGGTGGGTGGGTGGTGATGTCGCCGCTGCCATGCTCCATGTAAAAGAGGCCCTTGCAATTTACTACATTCATCACCACACAGTGAGCTAAACAATATCCATCCATCATCCCTTTATCGCTCTCTCTCTCTCTCTCTCTCTTTCTCTCTCTTTGGTAGCATTTCATGGCAGCTAGCCTTAAGCGATGGTTAATAATGACTAAGTCCACTCATGTGTGGTGTCGTAAACGGTAGCCCCTGTGTTTGTGTCTGTACCTGGGTTTCCTTTTCACACCTGTCAGGGCCCTTGTGTTGCCATGAATGGTAGAAATTAATTTAAATGCTGTTTATGTACCTTTTTAAAATTACATTTACTCAGCTTTTTACAATTTCCTATGCTAAAGCTATGTATACTTTACCCACATTTTTTTTACGCACATAGGCGTTGGTGGAAGAAGACTGCTTCTAAGGTCCCAGCATTGTCAGAGGCACCTTTGAGGTCATTATTAATATTATTATCCATAATAACAGGGCCCAGAACTGTATTGGTTTATGGCGACCCAAAATGTCCAACTGCGCCCCTGACTCTGAATAGTTTAGCCACCTTTCTTACCACTACACTACACCACTAATAGGCCACATTTGCAGTTAGCATGCCATGCCACAGGGCAGGAGGCTCACGGGCAGCCAGCCTTGTGTCCTCAGACACTCAGACCGTGCCTGTGTGTGTGTGTGTGTGCGTGCGTGTGTGTGTGTGCATGCAGGGAGAGTGTTTATTGTGCTCAGATGGAACCAACTGTTTGAAATCGCCCCTCTGAAGATAAAAGAAAAAAAAAACACTAAAACATCTTATACAGCCAGAAATCTAAAACATGGCGTGTCTGTGTGCACTTGTTCAACTTTCAGAGGAGCAGAAAACAAAAAAAAAAACTTTTATGAATGTAGATTATGGCCAGTTCAAATAAAACTCTTTCACGGGGCTTCTCTCATTCCAAGGTGTTAAGAAAACGGGAAAAATAACGATTCAACTCTGCAAGACAGTGTGACACAGATATCCTTGTTGCTATGGAGATGAAGAATCTGTTTGATGTTATCCTGGACATTTCTTTCTGTCTTTGGGACGTGACCAAATGAGGACACACGCGCCTCTCCGCTGTGAAACCGACAACGCTGGCACACACAGCCAGTTTCCACACACATACACTGCCTCCTGGTGTGTGTGTGTGTGTGTGTGTGTGTGTGTGTGTGTGTGTGTGTGTGTGTGTGTAGCATGTACCTGTATCTCTTGTTGTCAACGGGCACGATGTCCATAGCAATGTAGTACTGCTGGTGGGGATCCAGACCCACAATCTTCACTCTCATGGCAGGGAACATCCTCCTACAGAGGAGCGCACAGGGGAAGGGAAGGGTTTAATGGCAGTTAAATAACAGTATTACCGTAAAGTTATGGTATGAGAGAATATTATGTCAGAGAGAGAGAGAGAGAGAGAGAGAGAGAGAGAGATGTACAGAGAAGTAAATAGTTAATAGATAAATACAATAAAATAAAAAAAGAAAACTTGCATAAATGAAGTTGCCACCAAGTTTAATACATTATGGGGACTGCGAATTTTGGAGGGACTTGATAACTTCAAGAAGATGTTACATTGTTTAAATGTCAGTCCGTTTCATGGCCTAATTTCTTTTATTTCTCTGGAGGTAATTTAAAGTTGAAAGTTCCTGTTTCTGATTTCAATTTAAGAAAGAACAACTGTTTTCATAAATATTTAAAGGTTTGTATGTCTATGTTTTCATGAGGTTATAGGCATGGTCTTGTTAAACGCTGACTACATACTTGGAGCTTTTGATACAGCACGACATAAATTGAGGGGCCACCAAAATAGGCCTGCTCGCTTACAATGAAATCCCCATCAAGCCACCCCCAACTGACAGTGCGCAGTCACTCACTTCTCAGAAACGTCAGTAATTTGATGCAAACTTGAAAAACAAGTTGAACTGTGAGCAAACGGGGCGCATTAAAAACGAGGACTACATAAAGAGAGACATTTTAAACAATTCCTCATTTTACACTTCAAACGCCGCAATTCCTTTCTTTTTTTTCTTTTCATTTTAACGTCATAAATCTTTCCGTTCATAATGAGAAAAAAGGCTATTTTCGTACTTCCCCTCTTTTCTGAATTTATAGGCATATTATTAGCAAAAGCATGAAATACACACAGCTATTAAGCCTTGTACTAAAATGAGGAGAGTAATTACGTTTCAGGGGCTATTACCCACGTAAATCTAATTTATGGAGTATCAGGATAATAGAATGACACTATGTTTATGTAAGTTCAATTTATGAAGTACAACCCCAACTACCGGAGACCTCCCGCTGTTATGGCGTAAAAGGCAGGTAAATATGGACGCAAACGAAAAAGGAAATTATCGTCGTTTTTTTTTTTTTTTTTTTTGTCAAATATTTGCCGTTGCTCGGGAGTGCACACGAGAACAAGTCAGACACTGAAAATCAGGCAACGTGATCAGTTCTGAATAAGATAGGCCTACTACATTTCCACATATGACTGAGCTGAGAAGAAGGAGCATTACGCCAGATGTAAAATATATATAGTCTATTAATTATTATTATTGTTATTAATATTATTAATAATAGTAGTAGTAGTAGATATAATAGTAGTGTAATTCAGTAACAGACAACTGTTCTTGTCTCTATCATTTGAACTATACGTCGGGCAGAAATAGAAGATGGAAAAATAAATGGCTCTGAAATCATCGCCGATATCTTTTTACATTTCATACCAGAATATTTACAGCTTCATGAGTCCCTCGCGCGCGCACGGCTATGGAGGCCGACAGAAGACCTATGGAGAAGGTTGGACTTGCAGCCAAATTCTGGTGTTCCGCTGTTATGCAGCTAAGATACGAGCTAAACAACAAACGTATATTCTCAGTCTTTGCAATACTACACTTACCAAAGGGGTTTCCACTTGGCCAGGTATTTCTACAAAAGGCTATGGCTTTTTCATAGGCCCATTTTTTCTATGTTTTATTAACGGTCATTATTTTACAGCTGTATGGCTGCAAAAATATCCTGAACTAGAAGTTTAGTCTGCTCTTACGACGAGATGACTGAAATTCTAATGAATGAAGACACGTTTTCATATCGGCTCCATGATCGTAAAAGGCCCCGAACGACATGGGAAATACCTAGCAGTCCCAGCGCGAGAATGAACGGGGGAAAGGTCTTCTTAGGACCGGTGTAGGTTAAGTTATATGCTCGGCTTGGGTTGTAATTGCTGCCCAGAAGAGCCAGAAAACCGAAAACATATTTCAAAGTTATTAATTAGAAACAGCTTTCCCTTTCTGTGTCGGTTACAGTCCGCTCTGACATCAGCACAGGAATACCCCGGCGCGTCATGTACGGTGTGTGATTAGAGCTCGACTCGTGAGCGTCCGGAGCCCTTGCCCCCACGTGCAACACATTAGCACCCCCAAAAACATAGCGTGCTCAAGTTATTCCCTCAGCGCAATGGCCTTTCGATGCGAGAAAAACGTGTGTGTGTGTGTGTGTGTGTGTGCGTGTGTGTTCTGTCGCTGTACGCAAGAAATATGTTTTCAATAAGGTGGACTTAGGTAGCACCTTAATTACTGCCCTTCTCCGCCGAACTTCATAAACAATTTTAACCTGGCGTCAGCTAATTATTCTTAATCACTTCATAAATTAATCCCTTAAAGAAATGACGTAAAAAACGACTGTTTCTGCTATTCTGAAGGCGGCGCCTGGGTTACCTTCCCGCTTTGGTGATGATCATTTCCGTGCCAATATCGTGGAAGCGCTTCCAAAGGTCAGCGCACTGCAGCTCCATCTGGATTTCCTCCATGGACGCAGAGGGCGTGGGGTCGCAACCGGCGGGGGCCAAGTCCGCAGGGGAGCCGAATGAGCAGGACGTCCGCTCGGCCAGACCCTCGCCGTCCGAGCCGGGACTGGCCTCTGAGTCTGCGAAGGTTTGCAAAAAAAAAACAAGTTAAGAAAAGTGATAGACGCAAGGGGAAAAACAGAGACACCTCAGCATAGGCGGCCTGTTTTTCACTTTAGCGTCTTTGGAAACGATATTATTTGCAGCCATGAATGGTAAGCACAAGGACATGGATTCTTTTAGACTGTCAAAGGCATGACAGCTCGTTTTTTATTTTCATGCCAGAAAAGGACGATTTACTTTCAGCATAGTGAATATAGGACGACAAAAAATATCACTTTTGGAACACAATTATGTCCCCGAAATGTTAAATACAAGAACACAGCGGATGGAAACTGTGGGGCTCAAATCATTCACTGTGTTATCAGCGAATTAAATCACTAACTGTCCAATCAGTGAATCCAAAATAAGTAAACCGTTTTTAAAAGGTGAAATTTGTAGGACTCCATAAATAATTGAATAAATTCAATCTGTTAAAAGGGTTTAAAAATGGCACGAAAATAAACACAAATAACCAAAAATACTGACATGAAATAATGGTGAAATCTCAGTAGGCAGAGCTGTCCTCCAGTACTTAGGCCAAAAAGGTTTATTAGTGTCTAGAGCATTAGTAGAAAAAGCTGTGCTGAGATACCCAAATCAGAACATGTGTTTAAACAATAAGGCACTTCAAGCATGACATGCATATAATTAAACTATGCATCAGTTTCAATAAAATAGTGTTCCTGTTATTATTTTACACTTGAAACCTACTTGGATACAAACAGTATTGTATTTTAAGCACAGTTTTGGAAATAGGCACCTAGACAGCAGTATTAAAATGCAACATTTAATTTTAATATAATAAGACTTACTGGAATTACTTTCTTGTGTTTGTAATGCTATCTTTAAAAAGGCTGTATGTTTTAAAATGGCCTCTTGATGACAAAGCAAGTGTCTAAGCTGGCGTAGATGTGATGAAACTGAGACACATGCTCCCACCACACCAGTGAACCACCCTACCCTACAGACTGCTAAGTGCACTCAGGAGAGTCTTTCTCCATGCCTACACACACACACACACACACATGCACACTCATGCCCGCACATACACATGAGCGCGCCTACACCACATACACACACACACACACATACACACACACACACACACACACACACACAGCTAAGCCAACCGAACCAGGGGGATTGTGTGTAGTCCAGGGGAAATGCGCGAAAGGTGAGGCTTAACAAGGCTAAATTTTAGCACAGCATGACCGCGTTAAGACGATATCACAAAACAGGAATATGGCAGAATAACATTCTTTTTTTTTTTTTAGTTGGTTAATCATCATGGGTATCAAGTTGTTACTTATTTATCGCATTTAATGTACTATTTATTTAGGTATTTTCTTCGTTTTCATTTTCTTTTTGGCAGGGTTGCTTCTAAAACTGAGGCGGAGGGAAGAGAAGATTGGAGTGGGTTGGGGTGTGGAGTGATGTGGGGGTGAGAGGGGTATGTGTGTGGGGGGGAGAAGGGTGTGGGGGGCTGGGGGATTCTGGGCGGCTGGACACTGGCCCAGCCCAAACCACTACATCTTCAACACCCAGAACACACCAGGGCACCAAGGCTTCTGAGGACATGCTGTGCCCACCCCTGCCTACTTACACACACACACACACACACACACGCACACGCGCACACACACACACACACACACAAAACGTACACACGCTGCAAACATAAGCAAATATATGCACACATAAATACACCCACAGACACACACACACACACACATTCAAATACAAGTAGGGACATTAATAAATGCACATACGCAGACAAACACACATAGCATACATACTGTACACAGCGATACACACTGACCAGACAAACTTAGCCAAGTAGCACACAGACTCTAAAGCCGAGGCACGTACATTGAGACATGGCCTTAAACACACACACACACACACACACACACACACACACACACACACACACACACACATTACAAGAGTCATCAACTGCAGTAGTAGTCTTGGTGGTGGTGGTGGTGGTGGGGGGGGGGCGGCTGCTTTCAGCATCCTCTTGAGAGATCCTTTCAACATGATTATACGGATGACCCCCCCTTCACCCATCCACACTCCACACACACACACACACACACACACACACCAATAGATCTAAGATCACGCAGCTGAAGACTGGCCGTTGATTGGCGATCAGAGCAGATCTCTCAGCCCCTTTGCAAAGCCATCACCCTGTCCCCTTTTCAGTGCCGCTGTCATCAAGCCTGCCTTGAACCCCTAAACTTCACACACACACACACACACACACACACACGCGTGCACACACGCGTGCACATACACACACGCGTACACACACACACACACTCACACAGCGACCCTGGCGCCACCTCGGCAGAGGGCCCTCGACAAATCTCCCGGCAGTTCGGTGAGCTCCCCGCATGAGTGTTTGCCAAACCATAGGGAGAGAGAGAGGGAGAGTGGGGGGGAGTGGGAGAGAGCGAGAGAGAGAGAGAGAGAGAGAGTAAGAGAGTGGGAGGGGGAGAGAAAGAGAGAGAGGAAGGGGGAAAGAAACAGGAGAGAGAGAGAGAGAGGAGAGCGAAAGGAAGGGGGAACGAGACAGGAGAGAGAGGAGAGTGAGAATAAGAGAAAGGAAGGGGGAAAGACAGAGGAGAGACAGAATAAGAGGAAGGGAGAAAAAGAGAGAAGAGAGGAGAGAAAGAGGCCTAGATTGGCCAAACGCATGGGGAACCTAAGAACTGGGGAAAAAGTGTGAACAGTCTGACACGCACGTCTGCAATACATTACACCACTGCCGCTGCAGGCCTGATGTTAGGGAGAGAGAGAGAAAGAGAAAGAGAGAGAGGGAGAGAGAGAAAGGGAGGGAGAGAGAGGGAGAGAGAAAGAGAGAGAGAGATGCACAGAGGGAGAGAGAGAGGAAGGGAGAGGAAGGTAGTGAGTGAGGGGAGAGGAAGAGGAGAGAAAGTAATAAAGCAAGTGAGAAAAGAAGAAAGAGACAGAGGGGGGACATGGGGAGGGCCTGAGGGCCAGTGGCCAGGAATGGAGAGCTGTGCCAACTGAGGGAAGAGAAGAGAGAGGGAGTGGAGAGAAAGAGAGAGGGAGAAAGAGAGGAAGAGAGAGAGGGAGCGAGAGAGAGGGAGAGTAGAGAGAGGGGGGGGAGATAGAGAGAGGAATAGAGAGAGAGGAAGACACAGAGAGTAAGACAGAGAAAGAGAGAGTGAAAGAGAGAGAGAGAGAGAGAGGAGAGAGAGAGACAGAAATGTGGCCCAGGAGGCCCGAGTGACCAGACGATAAGTCTAAGCTTGTGGTTGACAGAGAGGCAAGGGACACACATCAGAACCGGGGGGGGGCATGACCAGTTCTCAGCTCTCACACCCAAACACACCAGACACCACTGTGAAACTAGGCCTTCCCAAAGACACATGGTGACACAGACAGACAGACAGACAGACAGAAAGAGAGAACAAGTGTCCACAAAACATGTGTGTGCGGCATCAACAAAGTTAGAGGCAACTACACTTAATTGTTTCTCCGAAGTGTTACATGTTTCCGTGTAGGGAAGTGTGTGTATGTGTGTGTATGGTGATGGTGGGGTGTCTGTGTGTGAGAGAGGGAGAGAGAGGAAGAGTATGAATGAGACAGTGAGATAATGTCCCTTAGCAAATACTCCAAGGCCTGTGTGTGGTGAGGGCTTTGAGCTCAATGATGCTCAAAAAATGCTCATTATGGACTTCTGCGGTCAGCTCATTTCACGGCTGCTTCACCATCACAAGGATTAAAAATGGCTATGTTGGCTACATTTTTCATGTTCAGGGCCTAATCACTTTCTGTGTGTGTGTGTGTGTGTGTGTGTGTGTGTGTGTGTGTGTGTGCGCGCGCATTTGTGTTAAGGAGATAGAATGTGTGTATGTTTGTGTGAAGGAGAGTGTGTGAGTTTGTGTTAGGGAGAGAAAGTTTAATCACATCACTTTCTGTGTGTGTGTGTGTGTGTGTGTGTGTGTGTGTGTGTGTGTGTGTGTGTGTGTGTGTGCGCGCGTTTGGGTGGAAGGCATTTGTCCTTTTATGAACATTACAACACTTCCAAAACACATCACTCACGTCCTTCCGAATGCGAGGAAGATTTATGAAGAGAATGTGCATTTAATGCACTTGTAACACGCAGTTTTTCCTCCTGGTTCATGTAGCGTGGGTAAGTAGCGATCCACCAAGCATGAAATTGCAAAGTAACCCAATCCACACGGAACAGAGCCACCTGTTTCCGCTGGGCTTCGCTAGAGCTTGCGTATGAGAGAGGCAATAAAAATAAAGATTAAAAATCCCTTTTTTCGAGCACACACATCTGTCGTCTTTCGTTTAGACTCCATAGCTAAGAGATATATTTTAAGCCGGTTTGAAAGTCCCTACGAAAACACAAGGGAGGTATTCGCACAGACAGTAAGATATGTCTTCAACAAAGTCATATGAAGCCCACGCACTGGTTACAATTTGAATGTTAAATCTATAAAGGCGTGTATTTGGTCATTTTATTTTGAAAATGGCTAAAGTTTCATATTCTGTGCATATCATTACACTTGTGGCGGAAAACTGTTCATAATAAACTGCTAGATCGTCGGCTCTGTTTTTTTCCACAGTGAAACATAATATGTTATAAAAATCACCAACATATGCTTTTTAACAAATATGAGAAATTTAAGCCTGTCTTTCATACATTTATAATTTTCCTAAAGATTGTAAAAATGCACCGTCAGATTCATAATATTTACACAGAAGTGTGAATTTATGGACTGATGACAGAGCTGTCCTATTTAAAATACCAAATGGAATATTTTCCGCACCGTCAAAGAGGCATACACGTTTCTACAGAGGTTATAAATGCTTGTTTCATGCACATGCTCTGATTAAAACTGTATAACATTTCTTGAATAGGAATTATTATTATTCACGTTCAACTAGATTATGCCTTTATAAATGTTCTACAATGGCGCATAATTTTCAAAAACATTATTGTCGCTTTCCTCTACCTCAGTTGAGGGAGTTAAAATATTTGAAGCCTAATGTAAAAGTGCCAGCCCTCACCCCCCAAAAAAGAGAAGACTGCGTTTTTACTATTTAATTTACCTTATGTCAAGACATGTAATATCCCCCAGTCATCGAGGGGAGGTTGGTAGACGTATTCTACTGCAAAGGCGGTTTTCCGTCGCTTTTTATCAAATCCTGCCATGAAAATGTGTTTCAAGAGTAAAGTTTTGTTGGTTTGATGTCGCAAAAGAAGGCAAAACCATCACGTTAAATCCCAACCGAAAAAGTCTCGGAACCACAACAACTAACCGCGAAGTCGAGCTGTTTTCAATGAACGCGGATAATGGAGTGCATTCCGGGCTCGGCTGAAAGATGCAGACTCACACACTTCTCGCCACTGCCAAGAACAAAAAACCCCCAGCGCACTGGACCTCGGGGGTGTCTTTTCAATCAAGAAACTCACGCACCCAGGCAGGCAGGCAGGCAAGCACACATAGGCTCCACATCCACGTAGCAGAGCAGGCACGTAAACAATCCCCAAGTGACTAAACTCTTAACGTGGAGATGACAAGTTGTGTCCCGGTTACAGACAGATTTAGTTCCCCGGTCTTCATCGGAGACATTCCAAACAGGGAACACTTGTTCTCTACATTACACGGTGAACCTTTCTCCTGGGTCCGGTCACTCAACCTGTTGCCCTAATTCAGTAAAATTGTCGGTTGATCTTTAACTGAAGATGTTTATAGATTTTTATTATATATTATTTGGTATAAATAAAGGTCTGGTTCTCTAAGATATGACCTTAAAGTCGAGCTTGTTTGTGGTGATTTATTTTAAGATCTGAAGAAACTCTTTCTTCATTGTTTTATTATTACATAAACTCTAAAATAGACAGGCCAGAATCCCTAATAATTATAAAGTGTTAGAATTACACTGTTAAAATATTCCTCAGACTTGGATTACTGGGATGGATGCGCGCAGTGTTTCCATAAGCAGAAAATAGCCTAATATATTTTATCAAAGCTCCAAGAGTAAGCTTGTAAAACCGGAGGCTCGGTGAATGGAAAAGACTTGGTAAATTAAGTCATCTGCGCCTGTTTAAAACATCAGGCATTCTTCGATGGGTTAAATTGTCTTCCAGTTACCGCGTGGGAAAAAAAAACCTTTGCAGCAAAACACTACAAATATGGCATTTTATTTTTTTAAATCCCAAAAGGGCATTGACATATTGTTTATCTATAATAAGGCCGGTGCCAAACTGTGGTTCTTCAGTTATTGGCAATCAATTAGCGACGGACCATTTCAGCTCGACGCTCCTAAGTTAATAAGCGAAAGGGGCCTAGTTGCAGATGAAGCGTGTCTCAATTGCACTCTGATGAATTGACGATGGCAATAGGCTTCGGACCACTTGTATTTTAATTCCCAAAGGCCGGCCCCTGGGGTAGCGCATCAAAAACACATTTAGAAGATAATGTTAAATGTCTTTATTTAATTGACATGTGGTAAGGTAACCACTGGAATCAATATTCAGAATAGAATTAATTGTATATTCTGACTGGAATAAAATGTTTGATCTTTTCTAAAAAAAAAAATCTAAATGGCCAAAATATTCCTGGTGTTGATTGTGTCCAAGTCATTTACTTTATGTGTGTATCGTGTGAGGTAATATTTTCCGCTTAACTCGCGAGATTGTAAGGCTGGGCCTATTTTAAAAAACAGGCCAAAATTTAAGATCGCTAATATCGCACACATTATCACTGCCATACACGAAACTGCATTTCATATTGTGATACTGAAAAAAATGAACATTTTGCACAGCCTAGCCTATTTATGAAAGGTTATCTTACCGTTTGTAGGGCCCACGAATGATTCCCTTGGCAACGCCAATCAAATAGGGCTTGACATTAGAGGTCACCAAAGTGATGTTTTGAATTTGCAGTGCCCTTGACCTTCAACTTATCTGCAGTTAATTGCAGGACTGTAAAATAAATATATGCGATGGGGTCTGTCGGGTGAGCGTGTCTTCCTAGGGCTGACCTTATCGCAAAGAAACGGGGGCGCAACTAGGGGAGGGATGAGCGTCGCCGCAGCGCTAAAAGAGTAGTGAGGGGACACTCACTATCTCTGCGCCTGTGCCGTCACTGACACAAACAGATGGTATGCCATTGCGCTCACACACACACACACACACATACACACACACACACACACACACACACACACATACTCATACTGTCTCTCTCTCTCTCCCTCTCTGTCTTTCTCTCTCTCTCTCTCTCTCTCTCTCACACACACACACACACACACACACACACACACACTGAGAGGCACACACAGTTAAATCTAATCTGACAACACTATGAGACTTGTTGAATTGCGAGAGACTTGCGGACACATCCTCACCTGTTTGCAGGGGTTTACACGTTGTAACAATGTTACTCGTGGTAACAATGTATGGCGTCAAATCTTTTGCTGCGCTTTTGGTGTTACTTTCCACGAAACTCACAGACCTCAGAAAAAGTCCTGGCTTAAATATTACCATTTTATCAATATTCTATTCATCTAAAAGCACCAATCCGCCGAGCAATTAATTAAAGGGATACTTAAAAATACTTCAAGCTAAACCTCGGCCTTGCACATGCCACGCTTCCCAAATTGTGGACAGCTTTAGGAGTAAGGTGATATTGTGCTATATAATTAGGCATTCCAAATTAAAATTACATTTTAGAAAATGATGTAGCCTATTGAAATAACAAGTGAAATATGATCTTAGTGTATAAAAAAATAAATTTGCCGCGATGTGTTTGATGCCAGATGATTTACTCGATATTTTAAACGCTACTATAACCACAAATACACATTTTATGGTTTATGGTGGTTGCTCATGGAAAATCGGAGGCCCGGTTTGTTCTGCTTCTGAAGAGCATTGCACTGTCACATTGTTTTACGCAAACGTAGCACTATACATTCAAAACTAAATCTGTTTATGAACTGCGGGCTACCAATACAAGTTTCAATGTTACAAATTTGATCAAACATTCATCTAACGGATGATGGCGAAAACAGCTGAGCTTGCTCAACCAGTTACCCGTGCCAGGCTTTTAATCCGTGCCACTTGTAAGATCAGTACTCATTTGTTCAACACCAGACAGAGAAAGCTGACTGTTGTTGCGTAACTAACCGGGGTCGATATCCAGACAATGGGCAGGGTCGTCACCGTCTCCTAATTGTCCGTTCGTGGCGAGGCTCTCCATGGAGAGCTCGAGCTCCTTCTCTTCCCAGCCCCGGAGCTTCCGCTTCTTGTTCGTCCCGATCAGGGCTTCCACGGAGAAGGCGTGCGCTCTCGAGCTTAGCGCGGCGGCAGATCGTCTCCTGTCACTCATCTCTCCCGCAACAAATCCAGCAGAGGGGACGACAAAAACTCCTTCCGCGCAAACAGGTAGCAAACACAACAGGCAGAATGTTTACAGCGAGCTGGGACGAAGAAGAAGAAGAAGAGAAAAAATCTTTCCGATTCCAAAACAGTAATCCCCCAACCTATGACTACCTCAAGAGTTTTAAACTTTTACAAAGATGAGATGCCATCTCTCGTGGCGCAGTCAATGGCGCGACAGAAGAAATTTGGTTCGAAAAGATATTTAGATTTTAGCTAGTTGTTTTCGTGTCTCCGTCCTGCCCCTTTCTTTCGTTCGCTCTCTGTCTCTCTCTCTGCTCTCTGATTGATACTCACTTCTGGAGAACTTTTTTCGAAGTCGTAAGGGCAGCCCTCTCGCTCCCTGTCAAATCCCGTGTGTCCAATGAGAAACGCGGAAAGAGAGAAAACCAAAATATGTCGTCCAATAACAGAGGGGGGAAATAACAGCTCGTGTAGCTGGAACCTTTTGGCTGGAGTCTTCTGACCGGCCGTGCAACAGTAAATTAACCTCGTTGGGGCTTTATGAAGAAAAATATATGGTTGAATGTTTTTGGGAAAAGGCAATATCATAAGAATGTCTCCAAGAGTTTGAGGTTCACATTTATCTACATGGAGTGAAACCCCGTTCTTAATATACTTAAAAGTGCCCCGCGATATGAATTACCCTCAGCCCTTTCAAAATTGTATTTATTGACTCATTCACTTGTGTTGCATTGACTGTAGGGTACCATGGCGTCACACTGATGTGCGTCCACTTTTTTCTTTTCTGTGGGCTTATTTCCACACTTTGCGAACTATTATGGGCCCACTGAGTCAATACTCACAAAAGCTGTCCTGTAAATATCATTTTTATCATACTCAACATACACTGAAATCACTCAGTTAAAACATATATTGCTTTTATGGTTGTGAGACAGAAATCACACGTGTTTTGGCTTAGTTATCAACGCCTCCTGTAGCAAAAAACACATTATGTTACTAAATAGTGAAAAACAAATCTAACTGTGATTAACAATCCTGACTTTGCCTAAAATGAAGAACAAATCTAACTGTGATTAACAATCCTGACTGTGTCTAAAATCAGACACATCAACAGCTTGTGGGATACTTCTGAGATGTAATTTCTGCCACTTATATTAGCGACTCAGCTTGACTTTGGCGTTTCGGCACAGGGGCAAATCCGACGGGGCTTAAGTCCGGTGGCAGGTGACTCAGCCGGCAAAACGGGCTACCCTATGCACTGAGCTACTGCTTGGGATCTTTGAGGCTGTCCACGGCTGTTGGGTCTTGCTCTGAAGTACAGAACAGCATTCTCAGTTCGTACAGATGTCAGCACAAGGTCGAGGCTATGCTGACAGCCTCGAGTAGGCAACACTAGATAGATACGCCTTTTCTGAATGGCCCGACCGATGTTGGTAAAAGTGACATTAAAACCAAGAATTTTGAAGGTCATTATTGTAAGTAATAGGCTATATTTTGCCACCCTGACAACAACGCTGTGGTTATACCATACTATTTTCACACGCAATTCTGTGACCCAATTTCATATATGAATAGTATCCCTATAGGGGTGCGATTATAGGTAGCCTACAAATATATATATATCATATATCATTACACATTCTAAAACAAAAGCATCTAAAGAAGGATTGTGAGGGCCATTTTTAAACATTGCACAGAAATACTATTTCGATTCGAAAACTGGTCGCCACTAGGGAATAAAGTAGCGTCATGGTTGAATTCATAAAGTCACATTTATTAAAGGAATACTATGTAACAATTTACGATTTAAGTAGTTTTAATGATCACCTTGTCATCGAAATGATTATTTTTCCAGTGGCCACATGAAATGCAAACACACCTGTTGTTCTCACAGCCGCAGTACCATGTTTTTCAAAACTCACACAAATAAAAGGAAACCCTATAGACTTGGCCAACCGTATAACTAAGGACCCCCATGGCATGCCGGCAAGTATTTACCGCTGTTAGCCGCGCACTGGTGGAGTTTGTAATGATTTCTGCGCGTTTAGCTGTACATTCTTAATTTTAGCGAACAAACCTAACGTCAAACACCTTTATTAAAGGCAGATGTTTGCTTTGTCGCCTAAACTGCTTCTACATCGAAAAAACACAGCCTCTTGTTATTTTCTATTTTCTGTAGTGATCTAATGTTAAATAAATACTTGGTTTAAACACCGTTTTAACACCATTCATGCCTAAATGAAATATCTGATGTTTGATGAAATGTTTTAGTGTTTATTCACTAATTCGCTAAACTCCAAATAATTATTTCTTATGACTGCTATAGAACCGTTCACTGTTAACGGTCATATATGAACACCGTATTGGTAGGTGCGCAATAACGTCGTGACACTGGTAATGGCGTTTCAAAGGCATCCTAAAATCTACAATCCGTGACTCCTTGCGTGAGACTTTAACCGACTATTCGGCATGTTTTAGACTGTGGTTGCCACCAGTCCAATTAATCCACTCAAATAAACTGAAATTTAAATGAGCTGTTTTTAATTTACTGCGCGTAAAATCAAGTTATGAACCTACTGATCTAATTTAAGAATTCTTTATTTTGAATCAATGCACATCCACTTGTATTGACTACATATTTAAACGTTTAAATGTAAAAAATGTTAGCATTTTTTATTAGGACACTGCAAAATAGCAATGCAACACTGGCTTGATGAATTTTGATGATAACTGCCAATATTCCTGTCTGACTTGCAAATCAGAAAAACGTTAGAGTCTTCTTATCCTCAGAGGAAAACAGTTGTGAACAATAAGCAAGGCTGCACACACTCAGACACTACCCCGGGGCAGACGTATTCCAGAGTGTTTAATATCCAGTAACACGTTTTGACTGCGTATGAAATGTATTCTCTGGTTGTTCCTCTGCTTGGCTTCACACTACGGAACATTCTGAAGGACACCGACCCTTGCCGCATACGCTACAGAAGCCTCGCTGATTCTGAAGCAGGCCGAGCCGCCTGGTTGAGAAATGAAGCCTGACAAAACCATTTTCAAAACTGAAGAGTTAAAAAATTACAATTCTGTAATTTATTAAGCTGGTCTACTGTATGAGGATTGTTCATCTAATCTAACTGATCAAGTGGGTGGCCATAGTCTCAAGTGGCCATTCAAAATGCCACCTCAACGAAAACAGTTGAGTTTTTGCCGAGTGTTGGACTGAATTAATATTTCCTCACTGAAATAACTTAAGCCATGTGATGTGTACCGATTTCAGTCCTGCAATGCAGTGCCATTGCATAGCCTACGGTGTTCTTTAGTGACGAGAAAAAAACTGCTATTTATAGAGTGCCCCCTGTCGCGTCTAAGCGCGAGCTTCCATCTGCTTCTTCGAACGTTAACAAAAAATGTATGCATTTATACGCTGGGTCAAAAGATTTATCAAACGGCAATGTTTTACATTGCTTATTTAAGAAACGTCAGCATGATTGATTGTAGAGACAATCCATCTTATATTGACATGATTTTAGACCAGAATTCACCTGGTATCGAGGCCACTTAATAATTATGCATAAGGAGTTATCCCTCGCAAGACTTGTGGAATTTTTTTAGTTGCAGCTTAATCTTGCCCGAAAGAACAAGAACCATCCCAGAAAGTGTTTGACCTCTGACCTAAATAAAACATATCGGGATTCAAACTAACACATAAACACGGAACTGGAAATGTTCTCAGATTCTGCGCAAAAACATGTCTTAACCGAAGACGCATGGAAACCAGCGGTGCGCCTCGCTTTGCTCATGTGGGCAACAGTTGAAACAGATTTAAAAGAATGGGCATTATAACTATGCTTTTGATCAATGTTCCATATAAGAAATTTGGAATAAAACGTGAAAAACTACAAGATGACTCGGACCATGGATCCTTATGGGACTGTATTTTCCCCCAACTTGACCTCACACGCGGGTATCCGCTGATATGAGAAGAGCGCAGTTGTGGCATCAGTCTATGCCAGCGGCGAGGAAAGGACTCTCGTTACCCCAAGCCGAATAAACGCTTACCACTGTGTAACAGCTATCGGTATCCATGAACACAGGGGTAAGGTATTTTCCACAACTGTTTAAAGGCACTATTTCTTCACTTCCTTTTTTCATTCAGGGAAATAAATGATGTAGCTCGGCCACGGAGGGTAAGCTGGAGAAACATAGACCAATTATAAGAACCTCAAGAGAGACGGTATATAGGAGGGGGGGGGTGGTGAAATGTATTGAGGAGAAACGTCAACAAATGAACATTTTACCAGATTGTTCAATGATTGCGCTTTAAGATTTACTATCGGTGCGTGTAATCCCTAGGAGTTTTCCATGAACTTCAAAAGTATAAAAATATTTCATTTTCTTCATTACAGTGGCTCCATGAAGCGCACAACTGCATGGAAAATATTTCAGACGCCCAGAGCCTGTTTGGAAACAACTTGAAAAAAATAATATCCGCAAAATTGTACAAATATTAATTTAAAACAGTCATTATACTTATAATATATGGTACATCTCTATAGGATTATTTCATCTTCGACTACTAGACGGGTTAGTCATCAGTATAAATATCGAAGTAAATGTTTTGTTGATTTTTCGGAGCTTCTGAACCCAATTAAATAAAACGTTACCACGCACACAGCTATAGCAACAGGTATGATTTATGGCTATATAACACGGCATGTTTTTTTAATGTTAACTCACAATTTTCCACGCACAGGCACATTTTCGAAGGTACATAGCCTAATCACACCGTCTCTGTGTTCGGATTAGCCTGTTTTTGTTTTGCCTACATTAAATAAATCTTCTTGTCCATAAATAAGATACCCGCGCTGACATCTTGTGTGAATGACATGTAACTAACTGCATGAGGTATAGACTGCATTGAAAGCGGCTGGAAAATGGTGACTAAAATATTCGTTTTAATACTGTGACTTGCTATTTATATGGGACAGCATACGGTTAACTAAATATCGTATTTAGATTAAACAACTACATAATTCCACAATCTACTGCGGAGACGGCCACTAAAACTGAAAGGCCGGTAGGCTATAAGACAGCAATACAGAAGCAACGGACTTACGGCAGAAAAGAATGTAAAGTCCATATGCATCACTGATAAGACGTTAAGTGTTTGTTTTCCGGTTCATTGCTAGCCTAGCTTTGTACAAGAAAATGTTTCACGCGCACTTTTTACAGGTGCTTGCACCAGTGTAAACATGACATCAGCTAGGGAGAGACAGACACACCGAAGATGATGTTGGGTGGACGGTGTCTGGCTTTATCAGAACTAAGATATACTGAGAAAGCTTTAAAAATTACTCTAAGAGGTGTGAGCGACGGGAACAAACCCCTGAGATATATAATTCTACTCCGTTAGAAAAGGGGTGAGGTCGAGGCCAAACGTGTATGCTGGGTATCTCCAGCACCACCCCGGTTCCCAGGTAAATATCCATCTGGAAAATAACGGCGGGGGCCAGACCCCACAGTTTATTTGATCCATTAGGCAGGCTGGCGGGGAGAAGACGTCAAGATGGACCGCAGAAGGTGGAAATATTATCTTAACCAGAGGCAGGTCAGACGGTCCGTCCAAGCATCACAGTGAGGGGGAAGTGTTCACGATGTGTCGCGCTGCTGTCCAGCGCTGAATGATGGAGAGGTGGGAAATGATGATGGCTGTACCAGTGCTCTTTTTTGCGTGTCTTTGTGTGTATGTGTGGTGCATGTGTGTGCATTTGTGTGTGTTGTGGTAGATGGACTGCAGGTGTGAAAGGGATTTTGCACTCCTGGGTGTGTGTGTGTGTGCTTAACTGTAGTCTGAGACATACTGTAGGGTGTGAACTGGTATTCATGCACATTAGGACTTCACAACAAATACAATATAATATTCCTTTACATTTATTCTGTCAAAATAATAATATATAAAAAAACATCATGACAAAAAAAAAATACTTGTGTGTGAGCTAAACTGGGTAGAACAGCTTGTCTCTATACACTAAACTGTACAGCAGAGACAGCATCACCAGTCTTGCTTTAGTTTCCATGGCGCCCATTAAAATGTCCCAGAATACACGCTGGGCAAACAGTTGGTCTATCCAACATGGTTGGGCCTGTAAGGATACACAGGAGTTCTTTTTTCCCTTCCCAGGCCACCAGGACAGACTAGCCATCTTTGCCTACACCAGGGCTTCTCTTTTCCTCTTTATCTGTTAAATGTAGTTGACATTGCTAATACATTTGGTCCAAATAGCTCTCTTCACCTTCCCTTTTGTAACATGACCTTGAAATGGGACCACAAGGACCATAACAAGCTGGTCTGCCCGAGTCACGGGAGGCTAGCGAGGCTGGTTACGCCATCACCAAGATCACAAGAAACAAAAAAGTGTGACACGAAAGAAAGAGTTATGGCTTGATTCTCACTGCTTTCTGTAGCAGGTAAAATTCCTTTACCCTGTGGCATGTGGTTCCATTTCAGGGTCATACGATAATCCTGTTTTTACGGTGATGATGATGACGACGAAGGCAAAGAGGTCTATAAATCTAATCCCGCTCTTTTGAAGCCACTTATTGACCGTGTTGCTTTTAAAGCTGTAACTGTACCACGGCAGATTTGCAGATCCATCTTCCTCAGAGAACAGGGCACCCGTGGAGTAAAGAGAGACAGAGAGACACACACACACACACACACACACACACACACACACACACACACACACACACACACACATTGTTCATACTTAGTGGAAGCCCACACGCTGTCGCACCTCCTTGAGTACCGGGGAGGCCAGCTCCCGGGCTTTCTGAGCCCCGCGTTCCAGAATGTTCTCTAGGTGGGCCCTCTCGTCTCTCAGTCTCTCGATCTCCTGCCGAATGGGCTGCAGCCTCTGAATCACGGCCTCGGCCACCACCTGCTTGTATCGCCCCGTGTCGACGCCCCTGCGCCTGCCGCACCACCTCGTCCACACTCAGGCCCGACACGGCCGAGTGGATGGACACCAGGTTGGACACGCCGGGCCGCGTCTCGGGGTCGTAGGTCACCTCGGACGTGAAGTCGGTGACGGCGCGTCGGATCTTGAGGGCGATGTCGTCGGGGGAGTCGGTCAGGCTGATGGTGGCAAGCTTCTGGGGGTCGGACTTGGACATCTTGGAGGTAGGGTCGCGTAGGGACTTCACCTTTCGCATGGAACCTGAGAAATGAGGGTAAGGAAACACTGATGAGTGCTAAAAAGCCAGTCAGCCAGGCACGGTCACAGAGTGGACACAGTAACACGCACAGTAGGTGGGTTTGGTTGTGATTTTGCAGCCGGTAAACAGAGTTCGCTGCAGAAAGTCTTTTTTTTTCATTCAAAATGACAGTGCTTTTTTCGACATTTAAATCCTGCATTAGTTTCTTCAAACTGTGATTCCACTAAGCTCTTGCAAGGGTTTGTTGCGAGTGTTGTGGCAAACAGTAACTGATTTTTCTGAAAAAAAAAAACTATTAAGACCTGCAGTTAAAAACACTGAGAATATCCGCCAAAATATTGGGACATAAAGGGAATTTTTTAAAATTATTATTGCCGGAAATCTTTAAAATTTGTTAACGTACAAAAACAAGATCACACTAATTATTCTGGAAGGATTACTACCATATATCTGTACACTGTGTATTTGATCCTCTTGACACAGAGAAAACAGGAACACCATCTGCCTTTTCATAGCGAAAGGGAGATGTTAAAATGCTAAAGATGTTAAAAGATGCTAAAATATCTTTTCAAACAGACATCACACAGTATAGCATGTTTACAGACTAAGTATTTGACATTTGTCAACAATAATGGCAAGCATACCGACTGCCGAGAAGTCACAAGCACAAACTGCTTATTGATAACAAATGACAAGGAATTGCTAATCAATAATCATGGGGAAGAGACGTCGGCACTGATCAAGTTTAGTTTCACTTCCCTCTTACTTAGTGACAGCTATGACAACGCCGTTGCTAGTCTTCCTCTTCCGATATCCGTGACACATCACTGCTTCCTCTGTTCTCCTTTCCAAATGTTTTGCAAACCACTCAAAGAAACGACCTTTGAACTGCTGGCATTGATTGCAGCGTACATACGCGACAGGGTCACATTCGATCACGGGGCCACTTTTCATTCATGTTCAGGCTCATCATCAGCTGCATCCCACTCCCCCCTCCCCAATACCCAAAATTAAAGAGGGGGGGGAGGGGGTAACGTCGAAATCAGCCATAAGAAAAGCGAGCCTCATCATACATACTCTGTTTTTCCGGCTGTCCCCGTGCTACCCCATCTGAAGTCACCGAGCGGAAACTCCCCTCGTCCATTATCACCCTATTATTCCAACGGGGAAGCGTTCCTCTAATCAAAGAGCCTTCGCACGCATGATTGCTAGCATATTGTCCTCGTAGAATGGCGATAATTATGCATCAGAAAAGGGCGTAGCCAAGCAGTCGGGCCTGTATGTGCTCCATGATGAAAAAATCCCAACTGTGTGTGTGTATGTGTGTGTGTTTGAGCATGTCATTGTGAGTGTGCAGTTATGTACAAGATAATACAAAAGAGTTTTGTGTGGGTGTGAATATTTATTGAAATGAATATATTTGGACGATATTCTTTGTCCACAGAGCGGAGAGTAGCGCTGTGTGTCCAAACACGCACGGACACTACATGGGTGGGTGTGTGTGTGTCAGTGAGAGAGTGTGTGTGTGTGAGAGAGTGTGTGTGTGTGTGTGTGTGTGTTTGTGTGTTAACTAAAACAAGCTTTTATAATATATGTACAATGATACATCATCCAAATATAGATGAAATATTAGCACTAAACACACATTAAGACAAATTCCTATTTTCAAGAGACAATAAAGGCTTACCTTAACTTATCTTACATACTATATATTGCTAATACTGTTTAAAGTGACATGTGACCTGCAAAAGTCTGTCGCATGTGTGACACTGACTCCGAGCTTGAGGTGTGCTACGTGTGAGAGTGTGTGTCTAATCCACGTGTAAGAGTGTGTGTAATCCACGTGTGAGAGTATGTGCGTAATTCACCACATGATCACTCTGGACTTACTGAGCAAGGCGCGGGGCTCGGGGAACAGCTCGCCGTAATGGTTGTTGAAGATCCGCGCTATGTCCTGGGCCAGCTCCAAATGCTGGACCTGGTCCTCCCCCACCGGAACGTGAGTAGCCCTGCCAGACCACAGACCAGAACCAGATACACCTCATAAGTCCCCACAGCCAATCACCGAAATTGATCTTGAATTGACTAAGGGTGAGGAGGAGCCCGGAGGGCAGTTGTGTCTTGGAGAACACAGGACTCTGGAACGGAGTGGATCCGGTCAAGTGGGCTTTTATGGGGTCAGAGACAGCGGTTCTGACATTCATAGCTTTTGGTTTCTTTTCCTATTTTGGTCATTTCTTTGGATGTGCAAAGGAAAATTCTTAAGGTTACTCTGCCAAATTTCCAACACTTAACAGAGACAAACTGTGTCTGATGAGGCAAACTGATTTAAAAAAGTAAAATCATTTCTCTGTGAAACTATTGTTTTGTCAACAATCTTAAGAATTATATTTTGTACCTATCTACAAAGCTAAACCGAAATCATCTGCAGCACAAAACTGTCTAGAATAATTCTTGAATGAGGAAAAATTACCCCAGAAATCCATGTGGTAAATGTGGTATGTCACATTACAATTTTCCCTTAAAAAAATCTACAATGTTAACTTCTTAAGTTACGTTTGAGGACAATTGTGTAAAAATGCAGTGCTGATTTACATATTTAATATTCCGTTACAGCATCCGTGTAACGTTTGCGTGTTTATTCTGTTACAGCATTCGTGTAAGATTGTGTGTCTCTGCTAGCACTCACTTGTAGAGGAGAATGTCTGCTGCCTGAAGGACAGGGTATGTGTACAGCCCAACACTTCCCTCGTTCTTCTGTTTGCTTTTCATCTGCATCAAGTCAGAGAAACAGAGGGAGAGAGAGGGACAGAGAGAGGGACAGAGAGAGAGAGAGAGAGAGAGAGAGGGATCAAAAAGGAAGGGAGAAATAATGAGAACGACTATGCAGATGTTCAGCTTGGCACTTTGTCACCCATTCAGGCATTAAAAATCAAGCAAGAAGAACTAATAAATCTTTATGCGGCCTTTCTCTCACACTCCCTCTCTTTGTGTTCACTCTTGGTCCGTCCGTCTTTGTTTTTCCCTAACTCACTCTCTCTCTCTGTTACACACTTACATAGTAAGACACACACAAACACACAGACACAGACTCAGTCTCTCACACTTACTCACACACACAAACACACACACACACACACACTCTCACACTGAAATTTTTCTCTCCTTCTCGCTTGTTTGGCTCGGGCAAACGAGTTGAGCAAACAAGGGGGGTTCCTGCTGCGGCCACTGGGCTCCGTGCGCTCGGGGAATCTTCGCGCGTTAGCGCTGGCACCACCGCCGCTCGCTCGCTCACTTGCTCTTGCGTTCGTTCACTCACTCGCCCACTCCTTTGGGAGGGGACGGCCCTTTTTTTCCGGCACGTTTGCTGTGCACTCAACCGTGGTGCAAACAGGGGGAGCGAGGGAGTTTACGAGGAGAGGCCGCCACCACCACTGCCGCCGTCGCCTGAGACACCCAACGCCGACTCTGACTCTCGACTTCGCCGGCGCTTTCGGCAGAGAAGGCCTCTATCTCTCCTCTCGATTTTTTTTAAAAATCTCTCTCCCTTACTCCCCCCTCCGAACATCCACCGCTGGCTTTGACAGCGTTTCGGCCGAGAGCAGGCCTCTGTCTTTCTCGCTCTCCCTCGCTATTTTTTAAAACTCTCTCTCACTTCCTGTCTATTTTTATTCTCTCTCTCTCTCACACACTTGTGCTCTTTCCCCACTGCTTTACTACAGCAGGCCCCTCTCTTTTCCTCTCTCCTTTGTTATTCATTAAATCTCTCTCTCTCTCTCTTTCGCACTCTCTACTCTTCTCTCTCCCTCGCTGGCCGCCTGGCGAACCTCCCGGCTGGTCCGGAGGGGATATGAGACGCGCCGGCTCGACCCAGCCTGGCCCGGCGTCGCTGACCCGTGGGCTCGGAGCAAGGGGTGAAGCGCGGTAACGAGATCGATGTGCGCTCGCTCACCACGTGGCAAATGGGGGAGGGGGGGGATGGGATTTGGGGCTGTGGCGAAACTCGTTAAAACTTTTCCAACTCGTTTACCTGCGTTTGTCTCATTTATGAAATCGAAAATATCGATGGAGGAGTATGAAGTAGAAGAGCGAATCGGAGGCGAAATAGCGTTAAATGAACATGAAGTTAGAACCAAGAAGACAAAGAAAGAAAGACAGAAAGAAAGAGGAAGAGAGAAAGAGAGAGAACTGTGGCTAAGGGTGGATCTGCACCTACCTCCACACCCTCCCATCCGCCACAGTGGTTTTCATTAAACAACAAAGAGGGAGAGACAAGGACAGAAGGAGAGAGGGAGAAAGAGAAGAAAAGAAAGAGAAAGAGAGAGAGAGAGAAAGAGATGAAGGCTGATGGAGAACAACAGAGAAGAGGGTGGGGAAGAGATGAAGGGTGATGGAGCGCAAGAAAAAAAGAAAAAAGAGAGAAAGAGAGCAAGAGCAAGAGAGCGAGCGCTTTAGTCTCTTTTAAGGGGCATCGTAAAACACAGCGG
>CM059269.1:24618511-24638511 GCA_030347295.1 Setipinna tenuifilis | reverse complement strand
TTTGCGCTCTCTCTCCGCTTAGGCTTTATGTGTGTGGATTTCTATTATGTGAAACGGCCAAAACTATTCCCATAAATCTAAAACTGTGGACTTTATTCCGGTAAAAGAAAAGGGCGTAACCACAATACACAACTCTCATTCACTTTGCCTCTCTCTCTCTCTCCTTCTCCCTCTCTCTCTTGCTCACACACACACACACACACAAAAGACACAATCCAGGCCTTCGCTCCGATTCGGTTTGAAGCCCCTCGCTTAGGACACGATTGATTTCAGCTTGTCACTGTTTTTTTCACTCAATGAAGTCAAGTGTTTTCCTTGGGCGGCAGTTTTATTTTTACATGTGGAACAGACCAGTGCTCGTGTGTTCAATGGGAGGTCCCCGGCACTGCCAAGATATGTGGCATGAAGTTAAACGGGAACAAAAATAGGCCTGTGTGTGTGTGTCTGTGTGTGTGTATGTAAGCATGTGTGTATGTGCATGTGTAAGCAAGTGTGTTTGAGCATGTGTGTGTGTGTGCCCGTCCACATGTATGTGAAGTGCTGAGTCGGTCCACAGCTAAGAACAAGACACACACAAACGTGTACACATACACATACACACACACACACACACACACACACACACACACACACACACACACGTGTACACACACACACACACACACACACTTTTTGGGAAGTGGTGTAAGGGGAGACACACACTCTCAGGTGTCCGGTAGGAGGGAAACGTCCACCCTGATTATGGCGCCCTTCAAACGGCGGTTAAACTTCACATTTCATCAGCGGCCCCCCTAAACTCTCAACTCTGCTCGCCAAGAGAGACCCGCACCCCGCCACTGGAGTGGAGTGGAGTGGAGTTGCTGAACGCGCACCACAACTATTATTAGCAACCCCCCCTCCCCCACACACACATACACACACACTTCTCTCTCCTCCACTCATGTGCGCTCACTCGTACATCAACAACGGAAACCAATCACTTCTCATTATTCCCGCAAAAACTTTCAGAAAATACACACAGGAGATAAAGGTTTAGTTCAAATAGAGTTAGGGAAGAAAAATAAATCAATTTTCAGAAAACACACACGGACACGGGTGTGTACACACAAAGAAAATAAAGGATTGGTTAAAATAAAATAAAAAAACGATTAAAAAAATTCTATCCTAACTGAGCAAAATAAATAAATGTACAGAAAACATATGAACACACAAAACAGGAGACAGAGGTTCGGTTAAAACAAAGGACAAAAAAAGACTTTAAATTAAAGAATTTAAATTTCATTTGGGTGAAACAAATATGGTGGAATGGCTCGTTCTTCAGTGTCGTCTCTGAGAGTGACGAGTGGGAGATCTCCTTCGAGTGGTCTGCCGAAGAAACAATTTGTCAACAAACCACAGCCTCCTGGCCATTCTTCACCATCAGCAGACACTTAACAAACCCCCCCCCCACTCGCCCACGTTACCTGGAGACAAGCATTATGGGATGGTGCACAGCAATAGTGTGGGAGACCCACACTATTGACTGTGAATTAGTGGAGGTCTGGGCTGGGATGGGATGAGATGGGGTGGGGTGTGCTGTGGTGGTGGTGGTGGTGGGGTTTGGTATTAGTTTCTCCTCTCGAAGTGACGAGCCTTACTCCTCCTTAACTCCTTGGCCGGCTCTGCCTAATGTGTTTGCACAGTAACCTCACCTCTCCTTTCCAGGAATATATTTCTCCATTTGATCATGATGGATGTGTGTGTTAGGGGTCGTGTGTTTGGATGTGTGTGTTTGGAGAAGGATGGCGATTTCCATCACAGCGGATTTTTTTAATCCGTGGATACGCTACAACAGAGCGCTATGGATCCTCAAGATACATATATAGGTGTGTATATTCTATGTGTGTGTGTGTGTGTGTGTGTGTATGTAGGTGTGTATTAAAGTTTGTTTATTTCAATGTGTGTATGCAGATGTGTGTGAACACATGCCTCAAGGGTGCGCTTGAGTGTGTGCATATGTGTGTAGGGGTGTGTATGAGTATCTGTGGATTTGAGTGTGGACATGTATGCATGTATGTTTGTACAGTATGCGTGTGTGTATGTATGTATGTATGTATGTATGTATGAATGTGCGTGTGTGTGTGAGTGTGTATGTATGTGTGCATGTCTATATGTATGTGTCTGTTCAAATTTTTTTTTTTATACACCAAGATCATATTTCACATATTTCAGTAGGCTTCATCATTTTCTAAAATGTCATTTTAATTTGGAATGCCTAATTATATAGCACAATATCACCTTACTCCTAAAGCTGCCCACAATTTGGGAAGCGTGGCATGTGCAAGGCCGAGGTTTAACTTAAAGTATTTTTAAGTATCCCTTTAATTAATTGCTCGGCGGATTGGTGCTTTTAAATGAATAGAATATGACTGAAATGGTAATATTTAAGTCAGGACTTTTTCTGAGGTTTGTGAGTTTTATGAAAGGTAACGTCAAAAGCAAAGAAAAATACTGGACGCCATATATTGTTACCACGAGTAACATTGTTACAACGTGAGGATGTGTCCGCAAGTCTCTTGCAATTCAACAAGTTTCATGGTGTTGTCAGATTAGATTTAACCGTGCGCGCCTCTCAGTGTGTGTGTATGTGTGTGTGTGAGCGCAATGGCATACCATCTGTTTGTGTCAGTGACGGCACAGGCGCAGAGATAGTGAGTGTCCCCTCACTACTCTTTTAGCGCTGCGGCGACGCTCATCCCTCCCCTAGTTGCGCCATGTATTTGTATGTGTGTATTTGTGTACGTATGCATGTATGTATGTATGTATGTATGTATGTATGTGTGTATTTGTGTACGTATGCATGTATGTATGTGTGTGTGTATGCGTGTGTGTGTGTTTGTGTATGTATGTATGTATGTATGTATGTATGTATGTATGTATGTATGTATGTATGTATGTATGTATGTATGTATGTATGTGCCCACCTGAGACTGCTGGAAGAGGATGGAGCGGTCGGGCTGGATGCCGCAGGCGAGCAGGGTGGCGGCCGTGTCCAGTGTGTTCTGGCGCAGCTGCTGGGGCTCCTGGGGCTGGGTGATGGCGTGCAGGTCCACGATGCTGTACAGCACCGACCCGTAGGAGCTCTGCAGGGACACCCAGCTCTGCAGCGCGCCCAGGTAGTTACCCAGGTGGGGCACACCTGTGGGCTGGATGCCGGAGAACACACGAGCCCTGGAGGGGTCCTACAGATGGAGGGATAGAGGGGAATGGAAAGAAAGAGAGAGTGAGAGAGAGAGAGAGAAAATTAACAAACAAGGAGAATTAGAAGGTGAGTTAAAGAGAAAGAGAGTAAGGGAGAAAGAGAGAGACGAGAGGAAGAGAGAAAGAGAGAATGTGTGAGACACAAAGAGAGAGAGAGAGAATGTGTATGAGAGAGGAACAGAAAGAGTAAAAGAGAAAGAATAATAGAGAGGAGAAAGACAGCGAAAGAGGGAGACAGGAAGAGAGAGAAAAAAGAGAAGGATATAAAGGAGGAGAGTGGGAGGAGAGTGAGAGGGGAAGGGGACACAAGAAGAAAAAAAAACCAGGAAAGAAGCGATAAATTATTAAAATCAATGAAATGAGATATGTGGGAATTTTAATATGCAATCTACAAAGAGATGAAAATAGGGAACAAAAATAATCAAAGACGCAAGAGAAAAGAAACTGCTTGGAGAGAGAGCGAAACAGAGAGAGAGAGAGAGGGAGCAGGGGAAGAGAGAAAGGAAAAAGAGATCAGAGAGAAGGGGAGGGAAGACAAATAAAAGTTGTGTAAAAGAATGCAATAAAAAATGATTCTGAAAGAGAGAAAACAGTGAAGAGGAAGGAAGGAGGAAGGGAAGCCAAAGATTTGAGAGGGTGTGTTTAAGTGAGTGTGTGTGTGGGGGTAAGTGCATGTGTGTGTGTGTGTGTAAAAGAAAGGAAAAGAGGAAGAAAGCAAAGCAAGAAAGAAATAAAGAAAAAGAGTGTGTATGTGTGTGTAAGATAGAAAGAAAGGATTTAGGCAGAGAGAGAAAGAGGAAAGAAAGAGAAAGAGAGCTAGTGTGTGTGTGTGTGTGGTGTGTGTACATGCGAATATAGACGTCTCAAACACCTGCAGTTCCCCGCATTGGCAGTTAGGAGGCGAGGCCAGTTGGAGGTAGTGGAGGCCAGCGTGGGTTTTACGGCTGTTATCAAAACGATAAATCCAAAGGCATGCCTCGCACTCCCGAGTATCCAACGGGGCGAGAGAGCGACAGAGCGGAACACTCTTTCCGGCCAATAAAAACAGCCAAGGGCCCTGGAGCCAGCCAATGGGAGCCCTTTTAAAAGCTGAGGGAAATGGCTCTCCACAGTAGCGCGAGGCTTTCCAAAGCGCTTTAAAAATAAAGAGGGGGAGACTGGCCGCACTATGGGGCCCGACATTAGAAACACTTCAGCATCAGATAGCAGCACACAACAAAGGCTTGCGTTTCGCTCGGAGAGCGCGGTGAGGAATTGCTCTTTCCTCCTCGAATAATTAAGACGCGGGGACAAAATGTGTGCACACACACACACACACACGCAAATATGCACACACACAGATACATATCCACAGTTAATATACACACACATACACACACACACACACATGCATACACACACAGGCATACGGACACACACACACACAAAGATTCGACTTCTAGTTGTTTCAAATCCCCGGGCAAATATTTGGTTTCGTTCGGGGCTGGCAGGCCGGGTTCTGGCATGAGGCCGCTCCGCTGAGCTCTGGCACAGGGTTCCGGTAATCCCGCTAGACCCTGGAACCGATCCCGTCCGGCTTGTTCTGGACCCTGGCCCGCAGCTACGCACCAGGAGGAGGAGGAGGAGGAGGAGGAGGAGGAAGAGGAGGAGGCAGTGTAAGAAGCCCAGATGTACGTTTAGGGGACCATGACCTGCATGTCTGGGTTTCACTGTGGCAGAGGGACCTGGTATAGGAAACCCTTACTAGACACAGACCTGCAGCAACCAACCATTTAAGATGGATTCCTGAGGCTTGACTTGAGCCAGTGAAAATGAATTGGGGGGGAGGGTGAAAGTTTGTGTGGTTTTATTTCAACTGCAGAACAATAAAAAATATGGAATAATGTTCCACTGCATCCATAACTAATTATGGTTACAGGCCCTAGGATTCCATCATCACTCCCTCAGTTGATGGACTTCTTTATGTATTTATTGAGATTATTTATTTGCTTTTTTGTTTATTTCTTGAAAACCGACATCGTTCTCTAAGATGATGGAATTCTTTCCTTCGTTATTTCTTAAGCGCTCCCCACCCATAATGTGGAGGAGGACAATGGCCACCTAAGGAAAAACAAGTCACAAGCAATCACACATCACATCATAACTGTTTTTTTTTCTCCCAAAACTGGTCAGATGTCAGTGTGGGTTTAATCTAGGGCTGGGCGATGTGGCTAAAAAGAAAGATCATGATTTATTTTCCCATTTGGTCCGATATTTATTTTTATCACAATACTTATCCCCCCAACACAGTTTGAGAGCATCTGGATTGAAACCTTTCTTTGAAGACACCTACATATCGCACATACAGCTTTCTTGATAACCTGATCTGTAATGTTTTTTGTCAACAATGACATCAGCTTCAGGGCCATAACTCAAAGATCATTACTTTCCTAGCCTGGTAAACCAGCCCCTCGTTTTGTACAGAGGGTCTGGCAGTGCTGTACTGAGAAACATTTTTCTTCCTGGAGGTGTGGACTCTGCTGAAATTTACAACAATTGGATCTGCCTTTACCTCAATCGTTAATGTCTAATCATGACATTAGTTGTTAGTCCAAAAACTAACAGACTAACAACTCACGGAGCAAGCTGGAATATTAAACTTTTCCCGAACTCTGTGGGGCCTAGGGCCATTGACGTCTTTTCCCACAAATGAAGCTCCTCAAACATTCTTCTTGCTCTGACTTGAATTCTTTAATATTCTAAAGCATTGCCACAACAGACTGAACGACCTTGCGCACATTGTCCTCCGCTGCCATTGCCGAGCTACATCCATAGACACTGGTGACTACAAGTGAAATGTAGCACACACAACGACGTCATCGTTTACAAACTCTCTCCCTCTGTCCGCTGATTGGCTAGTATAGAGTCTGCCCTATAACCGGCACTCGGAATGATACCAGTGCCAGAACGAAGTGAAGTACAAGGGGCTGGTTTACCAGGCTATTACTTTCCAGCATTACTTTTGCTACACCTACTTCACTTTCACTCATTCTGCTCTTCTCTAGCTTTACCTTCCCCAGCAAGTCACAAATGGCAGTGGCACAGGGAAAGGTAGACTCTGCCATGTGATTGATTGAAAATGCCAAAGGCTGATCATCACAACTCACCTGAATTTTTATCACGATCAAATCACCCAACGATTAATCACCCAGCCCCAATAAAATCCTGTCTTTATTTAGTTCTTAAGAGCCCATGTTAGCAAAACCAATCGCAAGGAATCATACATCATGTAAAAAGTTACCTTTTCCACAACTGGTCAGATGTTAGTCTAGGTTCAATCCTTTATTCATTTAGTTCTTAAGAGCCCATCTTAGGAAAACTAATCACAAGGAATCACACAGTACGTCATAACTGACTTTTTTTCCCCCATAACTGGTCAGATGTCAGTCTGGGTTCAGCCCGTCCCCCCCTGCCCGTCTCCCTCGGCGCTGACGGAGCTGATCCAGGATCATTCACATAAGGGCCCGGCCCAACGCGGCCCGGCAGGGCAGGAAGGAACAGGGCACTTATGTCATTACCGTGAGTGAGTAATCACAGCGCACTGCCACCGCTTCAACAGGGGGGCCCCTCTGCGAGGTGTCAGGACTGATTTGGGAAGGGGTGGGGTGTGTGTGTGTGTCTGCGTGCGTGTGTGTGGGTGGGGGTTGGGGGGGTGGGTGCAGGCGGCTGGTCGGTATTCTGGCTCATGTGTGTTCTCACCTCGAGGCTGACACATCAAGCCCATGTTCCTCTCACACACACTTACAACACACCGTGTGCATGTGTGTGTGTGTGTGTGTGTGTGTGTGTGTGTGTGTGCATGTGCATGTGTCATACATACACACACGCACGCACACACACACATGCTAGACCGAGGCCTCTCGGGAGCGTCATTAGCCATGCAGACTTGGTAATGGTGTCATTCAAGACAATCGCACCTCGGCTGAAACCCTGCCAACCACAACCGCCGAAGGAATAATCAGTGTATCACACCTTACATCTACCAAGGGGCGAGAGAGTGTGGAGGTGTGTGTGTGTGTGTGTGTGTGTGTGTGTGTGTGTGTGTGTGGAGTGGGGTGGCGTGGGGTGGGGGGGGGGGGCATCAGATGTGGACTGCATGGAAGTTTTTTTTTAATGGCCCAGTGTGTGTGTGCATGCGTGTGTGTGTCTGAAATTAAATAGGAGGCTTCACAGTAAAGAGGGAAAAGTCATAACAAATGTCCGCCTGACAGGCGACAGAGAGGGTTTTTTTCCCCCCCAACAATTAATTAATGTTAAGCAAAATATATGTATATATAAAAAAACTGTCAAATTTTATAACTGTCATATCAAGCCAAAGCGGTTTTCAGTTGCATGGAGATTCTTGAACAAGTAGACAGGGGTCAGATCGGATGCAACTACATCACTAGTAAGAGGCTAGGCTTGGGCGCTATCTAATTTTTTCATATCCCGATATTTTCCTGACATGATACTCCAGTATGCCTGTATGTCACAGTGCAACAGGCAGTTTTGTCAGTAGGTATGACTGTAATTCAGACTACTCATGTAGTACCAGTAATGGATTTAATAAATTGCATATTGTTTCGTTATTAATATAACCGTTTCATATGAAATGCAAGAAACTGCTTCTGTTTAGATCAGGCAGAGCATTTCTCTACCACTCTGATGTTGGCAAACTTATTCAGTACGTCTTACCATGACCTGTAGGATGCCATGTATCAAAAACCATACCTTTAGTATTTAAAAACACCCCAGCATACAGTATTTTTTTAAAAATATCAAAACCTGATAAAGGCTAGTCAAGACATCTCAGCAATGCCTAAACACACTTGTCAGCTGTTTGGTCTATCCTCTCCAACACAAGCCGATTTCCATAGCCATGTAGTTTAGCCAGCACAGTAGTGGTGTCTACATTTTTGGCTAGATGCGACTGACTTGCAGGCCTAACCCCCCATTAAGTTATTAAGAATTTCATGTCTTTCAAACTCCTTCCCTCCCAACAGGCCAAAACGCTTCCCCCCCCAACACATTAGTTTCCTCTGTCTGCAGTATCCTTGATCATTTCCAAAAAAACTTCCCCCCTTCCTCTGAGGCCCTATTATTTATCGAGTGATTCTATTTCAATGATTTATTTCAATATGCATATTCTAAAATACAGCGCAAACTCTTTTATAAGTTTTTTTTTTTTTCATGTTTTGTCTTGTCATTTATCTGAAGCACATTTGGGGCTCTGTGCGTATCATATAAACATGTGCTATACAAATTTTAAACTTGGCTTCACTAGAATTGACAATATTTTCCTTTGCAGTATTAGGCAAGGAGCAGTTTCCCTCCTCTCGGCTAACGCAGAAGCCAGTTGTGTGCGTCTGACTGCCGCAATCAGCATCACTCAAGACTGACACAAGACAGACACCGATCGAGGCCGATCAATTAGGGGGCCAGTCGTCACTCTCTCACAAAAGCGTTAAGCCCAGACACGACTAGTCTAAACACCATTGCAAATCACAGAGTACAGTACAGTCTCGCGGCGGGGTTAATTAAGACAACTTAAAAAAAAAAAAAAGACTTCCTTCTGCTCACAGCCTGGGTCAGACCAGACCAGAGCAGCACGGATGGCTTAAGTTTTGACACAGTGCAGTGCAGGGCAGAGTGCCTACGCTATTCACTACTACACGCTAGCTGGGGCTAATGGTCCCAGCTGCCGGCGCTGTTGCAACTGTCATACACGCAAGCGTGATGATGGTGCCCGTCCTGCCAACACAGCTTGGCATGGCCCCCATTGGCTGTTGCGGATAATGTGTGGGAATGGGAGGAATTTTGCAGGGAAATGCGGCAAACATAGCTGTGGCAACCGGGGTGGTACAATACCAGATGTTGGGAGTCCTGTTTGGCTTAGGGAGAGGGGTGGGGAGGGGAGAGGAGGGAAGGGTTGGGGTGGGGGTGGGGGTGGGGGTGTGTGGGTATATGTGCGTGTATGTGTGTGAGCACTTGCATGTGTCCATGTCTATGTGTGTGTGTGTGTGTGTGTGTGCATGCGATCATGGGTGTGTGTGTGCGTGTGTGAGCACTTCTGTGTGTGTGTGTGTGAGCAAGTGTGCCTGAGCATGTGTGTGTTTGCGTGTGTGTGTGTGTGTGTGTGTGTGTGCATGCATGTGTGTGAGAGCACTTGCATGTGTGTGTTCATGCGTGATTTCTCTGTGAATGTGCACATCAGGTACGCCTCATTTTTCATAACGGATGCGTCTCCACGGAGAGGAAGATAAAGACGTCTAATTGGTTGATGCGGCAGCCGGGCCTCCACCATGCGAGAAGTTACATTACTCCACCACCCCCCCCCCCCCCACACACACACACACACACACACACACACACACACACCAGCTCTCCTCGTACACTTCCTCCATTTGTTTCTTATCACTCCATTTCTCTTGTCTCTCTTCCCCTCATTTCTGTCTCTCCGATCCATTCCCCTCGCTCTCCCTCTTGTCTCCTTCTGTACATTTCTTTCTCTGTCCTCACCCACTGCTGCTTCCTAGCTCCATCTCTCTCTTTCTCCTTCCTCTCTCTCTCCAACTCTCTATCCCTCTCTCTCTCTCTCTCTCTCCCTCTCTCTCTCTCTCTCTCCTTGACGACACACAGCAGGAGTGGTAACTTTGGGTGTTCGCTCCTCGTATATAACACTGACAAGCGCGACGCTGTTGTGCCGCGGAGCAGGCAAGGTGACGAAAGCTTCCTTCATCTGCGTCCAGCAGATGGCATATACATTATCCTGCAAGTGTGTATGTGTATGTGTATGTGTATGTATGTGTGCGTGTGTGTGTGTGTATATGCGTATGCATGTGTGCGTGTGTGTGAAGAGAGAGTGGGTGTGGGTGTGTGTGGGGGTATGTGTGTGTGTGGGATAGGAACACCAACAGCTCAAGGGGTTATACACACTTGGAACCCATGTTTTCACACTTGTGTACATTCTTCAGGGATCATGACTCTAAGCCTACTACATGTGTACTGTATGTATGTGAACGGGATGTATGTGTGTGTGTGTGTGTGTGTGTGTGTGTGTGTGTGTAGTGTGACGGAGCAAGAGAGAGAGAGAAAAGATAGAGAGATGCTGAATCTCATTTCACACTGGCATACTCAAGTTCCGTTCACACTGGCTATTGAGGTTCATCCATGCCCTTTGTCTGCGTGTGTGTGTGTGTGTGTGAGAGAGAGAGAGAGTGTGTGCGTGTGTGTGTGTGGGAGCATGTTGAACGGAATGTGCATGTAAAACCAAGCCATAGGATAAGATGTATACATTTTCAAAGAAATACATTTGTCTTCTCCTTTGTTGTCAAGTGTGTGTGTTTCTGTCTGTCTGTGTGTTTGTGTGTGTGCATGCGTGTGCGTGTGTGTGATTGAGTGAGAGAGAGAGTGTAAAAAAAGGCTAAAGTGTTTAATTCCTGTAGTCTAATAAAGAGTAGTGTACACATACAGGCGTGTGTGTATTTACGTGCATATGCATGCAAGTTTGTGTGTGTGTGTGTGTGTGTGTGTGTGTGTGTGTGTGTGTGTGTGTGTCTGTGCATGTGTGTGTGTGTGTGTGTGTGTGTGCCTTAATGCAGACGCCCTTTCCCTGTTAAAAGAACAGAGATGTGCCTTGACGTCCCCAGGCCATCCAAGAGCAGAGCCTCCTTCCTTCCCTCCCTCCCTCCCTCTCTCTCCCTCCCTCACTCCGCCAGGCCCGCTACGTCCCACGCAGAGCAGAGCATGGAAAAACAGACTCAGATCTCCGCTCGCTCGCGAAGGACAATAATGATATTACTCAGCAATGCACTGCCCTCCATTAGGCAGAAAAACAGCCCCGTCTTCGATTGGAACTGATTGGGTTAGTTACAAAAACACAGGAATGTTTGCTCTCTTTGTAATAATATTACCCCATTTTTCCATGTCAAAAGAGAACCAGAAGATTCCAGAAAGAAGAGTGGAACGATCCCCCCTTTTCGCTTGACTTTCTTGTCAGCGAAAAAGAGAAGACAGACAGACAACGAAGGCCTCACTGCGAACATTTACGGTACTTTGCTGTAAAAAAACTGCGTGTATTACAGCAGGGGTGGTGAAACATGGTGCTAAAATAGGCCAAAGTGTGTGTGTGTGTGTGTGTGTGTGTGTGGTGGGGGGCTCACTTGGTGTGGTCTGTGAGGTGAGGAAGTACACCTGCCCATGAGGGTGGAGCCAAAACAGTCTTTGAGTGGACCGGGCCCAGTTAGCTCAGGGGTAAACACATACCACCTGTGGCTGCAGAAACCAGCATGGTTAAGAGACCCCCTTCTGATGAAGGTCTAGGACCTATGAAAGCTTGAATAAATCCTGTCTTTTTGCGCAGATTGGAGTGTGCGGTGTTTTCACCCTATTTCTGAATCTTTGACCTAAAACCTCCAGCACCTCTACTACCAGATGAGCGGTGTGCTTTATTCATAACAGACTCCCTTTAGCAGGAGAAAAGTGGGTAAGAGAAGTACTACTGAGAGTGCTTCAGTAAATAAATTAATGAAAAATAAAACATGCATAACAGCAATTACATTTTGACTGAGAGTACTATAATGGAAGATAAGGAGCCTTGCAGCACCGATAGCCAAAAAAAAACCCAAAACAAAACAATACTGACCTACAGTATCGCACACAGGGACTTGCACACTATTCCTCATAGGTGGGGCTGCTCTACTCTTGAGCCAAAGGTCGTAGTTCTGTCTGTAACTAAAAGCAATACTGAATGTTTGTACTTAGAAATAGTTCTGTCTGCCTGTATTTAGGAGTGGGCCTGTCAACCTGTATTTGAAGGAAGTTTTGTCTTTATCAGTCCATAAGACAGTAGTTCTGCCTGCAATTCAGAGTTGTTTTGTTTGTCTGTCGTGGAGAATAAATCTGCCTGTATTTCGGAGCTGTTCTGTCTGTTTGTATTTAATAGCGGTTCTGTCTCCCTGTCTCAAAGAGTAACTCTATCTGTCTGTATTTAAAAATGGTTTTGTCTTTGTTTTTAAGATTGGTTCTATCTGTTGTCCTTTTGGGAGAGTGGTTGTCTGAATTTGAGAGTTATTCTGTTTGTCTGTATTTAAGAGTAGTTCTATCTGTCTGTAATTTGACAGAGGTTCTGTCTGTCTGTCTGTCTGCGGTACAGTAGTTCTGTCTGTCTGTCCGGGACAGTAGTGCTATCTGTCTGTATTTCAGAGTCGTTCTGTCTGTCTGTGTGTCTGTCTGTCTGTCTTGAATAGTGTCCACACAGAGAGATGATTCAGCCGCGAGGCAGGGAGGCACTGGGTGGAAAAAAAAAAAAAACACGGGGGATGAGGACTCGGGCCAATCAAATGTGCAGAGCCAGCAAACAGAGACACGTCTATTTCTGAACCCGCCCGTCGTACATCAAAATCGGGAGCCCCGCTCTGAACTGGGGCTAACAGCAAACACCGGTCAGCAGGAGACACAGACTCCCCCCTCGCCCAACATACACACACACACACACACACACAACCCCCTTACATGGCTCCCTCAAAACACACACACATACATATCCTCTGCCCAACATACACACACACGTTTAACATGGCTCCCGCAACACACAAACACATACTCCTTACATGGGTCTCTTAACACACACACACACACACACACACACACACACACACACACACACACACACACACACACACCTAACATGGCTCCCTTAACACACAGACACACACACACCTTCCACTCACTGAAAGCACTTGCCATCATCATATCAGCATCAGCAACCGCACAGTGGCGCCTATTTCAACACGTCTGATGTGCACACACACGCACACACCCAGACACACACACAAACTGCAGATTCTCCGGCCTCTGTGGGAGACCCAGGGGGGTCTCTGAGGCACTCTAACCCCAGTTGGGGAGCACAGAGGGGGGATGGTTCAGAGTGCTGACGTCTCAGCCCCTGGTGCTCTTAGCCGTCTTCCGCCTCTCTCTCTCTTTTCTCTTTCTCTCTCTCTGTAACTGCTGTCTTTCTTTGCCCCCTCTCTCCATCTCTCTCTCTCTCTCTCTCTCTCTCTCTCTCCTTACCTCTGTACTCTCATCTTTCTGAGTCTCTCTCTACGGGGCCTGTTAAGATGGTGGGCCAACAGAGGCGCGCTTCAGTGAAGTATCGAGCAGGAAATTGTGTTTGGTGTAACCTACCCACCCACCACACACCACACCACACCCCTTCTCCCTCGACCCCCCAGCCCCCACCCCAAGCACCCCCCAATCCCAACCGCCTCCTTCCAGGTTCTTTAGTGGGTGACGGAGTGACAGGCGGGGGGAGCGTGTGTTTTTGCCCGCGCCGTTAACACGCGCCCAGCTTGAAACAAAAAGCTGCAATGACCTCAAATCAAAACACGGCGGGGCCGATACCGAAAGGAGAGGATTTAGAGGGGAGCCCATGGAAAGACAAACAGGATTCATGAGCGCAAGACAAGACTTTCAGAGAGAGACAGAGAGAGAGACAGAGACAGAGAGAGAGAGATAGAGAGAGAAATAAGTAAAGAAATAAAAGGAAGAGCAAGAGAAGCACAGAAGAATGAGGATTGTGAAGCAATGGCGGAGGAACAGACCATAAATACACAATTAAAGGTGTGTGTGTGTGTCTGTGTGTGTGTGAGAGAGAGACTGTGCATCCAAAAGAATCTGTGTGTGTGTCCCTGTGTGTTGGTGTGTGTGTGATACAGAGAGAGAGAGAGAGAGAGAAGAAAGCAAGAGAGAGACAGTGTGTATTTGTACATGTCTGTGTGTGTCTTTGAAAGAGCAAGGCAGCCTGTGTATATATGTGTGTGTGTGTGTGTAAGTGTCTATTTGAGAATAGTTTGTGGGTGTGCGGGGGTGTTGCTGGTGTTGGTACAGGCAGGGAGGAGAGGAGAGGAGGAGGGGGGGGGTGAGCGGGGGTCACAGAGGAGGTGGCAGGGGTCCGCCGTCCGGCGCGTTTGATTAAATCTGCGGTTGACGTCTCGGACAGGTAAGATTGATGAGGCTCCTCAGCGCTTCCCACTGTGCAGCGGCCCACGGCGGTGGGGATGGGGGGGGCGTTGAGGGCGGGTGGGGGGTTGGCAAGGAGGGAACAGAGGCAGAGCAGTGTGTGGAGAGCCAGGACGTGGGGCCCTCGCACTCTGCGGGGGTCCCTCTGCCTGATTAATGGGGCTGGAGGCCCTCGAAAAAAAAGAGAGAGAGAGAGAGAAGAAGAAGAAGAAAAAATAAAAACAGCCATCCCAGCAAGAAAAAAAAAGGGGGGGGGGGCTGGACAAGCAGGGTCCAAAAATAACCGGGACAGCGCCGCGACCACCTCCACCTCCACCCACCCCCCACCACCGACCCATCCACCTTCCCCTCCACCTCCATCAGCAGCAGCTATCCACCATCCAGCCCCGGGCCCTGGAGCCAGCGCCGGCATCCTCCGACACGCAGCGCTTTGGAGCGGGGCTGTTTATCTGGGACAGGAGCTATCTCGCTGACCCAACCGCACAGTATCATAATCATACCAGCTCTCCAGCAGCTGGTCGGCCTCAACACACACACACACACACACACACACACACAAGCCCCCACCACACATAAACACATGTTGAAATATAACATTTTCCTTCGCACTTTCAAAGTAACTCAAACGCTATTGCGGTCACAGTTTAAAAGTTAGTGGAGATATCACTTTACGATATTTTACAATAAAAAAGGACAACAGAATAAAAGCACATTGGTATATGATATTTTTTTGTGTTGATTTAGATTTTCTTATTATATTGTCACTTTTCACTTCTAAGTCAAAGACATAAAGTTTTGCAGGTCAACCGTTACATTTTTCAGCTGTTTCATATATTTTAGTATGCAAACTATTTTTCAGCTCAACTAGCCTATTTAATAATAGGCATGAGTGCTTTTTTTTTGGTCTTCCGTTAAGACAAAAAAAAAAAAAAAAAAAAGGCGAAGTGGTAGGCGACTAATAACACGGCATAAACATAAAACTCACAACGAAGCAGAAATAACTTACACTCACCTCATAAATTTATCAATCTATAATTATGGTAGCACTCAGGGGCTGTGCTGGCCAAAATGGCTCCACATCTTAGCCCTCCCCCTCCCTCTTTCTCTCTCTCTCTCTCCCTGTTTCTGTCTGTCGTCTGTCTCTCTCTCTCTCTCTCCTTCGTTGGGCTCTCTCTCGCTCCTTCTCCTTCTTCCTTCTAACCAGTCCAGTAATTTCCTCCTTGCTCAGTGCAGGCACACAGTCTCTCTTGACTTGAGCCCAGCCCAGGCTAGCGACACCAGATACGTTTGACGTTTTAATTAAAAAACGTCGAGTCTGGCTTCGCGTCCAAAACCTCAGGCTGGCTTGCCTGGCTTGCCTGCCTGCATGAAGTAAGGCCGGCATGAGGACGTGACCGAAGCTCCATCACGGCGGAGCAGCCAGAAGACTGCTTGAAACATTAGCTCGCACAATTTAAATAGGTAAAACACATATATTTTCACCTTTTTTTTTTTCAAACATGGAGAGTGGTAAGGATTTGCAAAGACATTCATTACCTCAGCCACCTCATTCCTCCACCCCAAGCCTTCATCGTGGCCATCCATTTAGAGCCTTGCAAAAGCACTGGTGTGAACTGAAGGGCCTACATGACAACTCAAAATAAATAGTGTCATCAATTAATGTAATCAAACTGAACCCTTATGTTTTCCTCCTCTGCTCTCTCTCTTTAGCTTCCCTTTCTGCATGCTGCTCATGGGAGAGTGCGTTAATGATTTTAGCTGACATCGCAGCGAGTGATTCTGGACCTGAGGAGAAATTAGGAGCGACTTCCTCTTCCTGAAGGCCAGAGCTGAAATGACTGATATTAGCCATTAAGACCACAAGCGATTAAGGGCCAGATGGGGAGCCCTCCATGTTTTATAATAGTCAGGGGCTTCTGCCCCGGTGGCTTCCTGCTATCCCACAATGCAACACTTCCTGGGAAAACAAACGCACGAATCAATGAGGAGATCTTATTTTGCGACAGTGTCTAATTCCAATATGTCAGATATGAAACAAACAAGAACGTTATTTACATATTCGTGTTAAAAAAAAGTGTGGAACATTAATACTGTGGAGAGGAGGACTGCAGCCCAAGCTGGGTAGTAAATCCACTTTTCACTTTAATCACAACTGAGTTGGCAACGTGAACGATAACACCATAATTCATCTTAAGTACTTGTGGGCTGCTGAAACTAACTTAGGATGTTTTTCCCATCTCCAACGAACTGAAGGTCACTTGCTGTGCGACGCAATCCTTCATATGCCTTCAGGTATTTTTGCAAGCAGCAGGGTAACGCAGTGAATTGTAATCACATTTTTAATATCCTGCAACAGTTTTGGGCCGTTACGCACTCAATCGAAGCGAAAGAGGTGCAAGTCACAGATCATTTCTGTATTAGCTCACACACTGGCTTTAGTGACTTTTCGCACTCTTTCAGCCGGTTAGAAACTCCACCGTCGCCTTTTTGACGCACATCGCACCTCTGGGCATTGTAAGAATGCCGTGGTGGCGGCACATTTGGAGAAAATTAAAACAAACGAAAACCAAACACTTCATTTCTGATGTTATTTCTGGTAATGAAGCACTGCTGCTTGCCTGCCTGTGACTCTTGCCTTCGACGCTGCTTTCGTCTCAGCCGACCGCCAGCCTGCTCCGAGGGTGCACTGGCCTCCCGCCTCGCTGCACACCTCCGTGGAGTCTCCCAGGACACGGCGCTAACCAAACACAGATGCGCCCGGGGGAAGGGCCGCGCATTCCGTCCGCCAGCCAGGACTTCAGGCGTAGCAGCACAAAGGCCCCACTGCGCGAAGCAGGTCGTCCATCAAGCCCGACGCAGGCGTGGGCACGGGCATTAGGATAAGTGTGTTATAACTAAGGAATAACACACTGCAATTAGGGTCATTGTTGTAACCCGGCGCTGTTACTGATGGATATGTGCGTACGGGGACTCGTTGTTGGACGTTAACACTCGATTAACGTCTCTTTTAGCCCACGCACATGTGCATAATTAGGACAGGTTTGTGATATGTAAGAATGTGAACCTGCTCCAAAAGCAGGTCACAAGCAGGTTGGCTACTTTTCTGCAGAGTTTAATAGGGCATAGAATGGGCTGTTACTTGGAAAGGGTGAAATGAGTGTCAGACAAGCACGTCATGTGTACTAGCTGCTTTTAAAAATTAAATTAAATATTCTGTGGGATTTGTGGGTCATTCCAACAGCCTATCAGGTTTCTTTGAGCATTTCTTGAAGTTTACTTTAAGAGGGATTTTCAAGATTCAAGATTTTGAGGTTATAATAATACTCCCTATGAAGTAAAAACTGCATTTATTGCGTCTAGTTTACACTTTGTACATCATTTGGTAGCCATTGCTCTTACATTAGCCTATATCTAATCAGTTAATCATTCATAAACATATCTACCTATGTTTTAACCAGACAGAGAGACTGATTGACTGACTGACTGACTGACAGACAGACAGACAGACAGACAGACAGACAGACAGACAGACAGACAGACAGACAGACAGACAGACAGACAGACAGACAGACAGACAGGCAGGCAGGCAGGCAGGCAGGCAGGCAGGCAGGCAGGCAGGCAGGCAGGCAGGCAGGCAGGCAGGCAGGCAGGCAGACAGGCAGACAGACAGACAACAAACAAACAGACAAATGGATGTATATATGTTTAAAAATGATTTACTGATGATAAATAATTTAAGAAATAATGGTTGACAAATAATAAACCGTGTTAACTAAGAGTTAACAAATACATAATAAATACTTAACAGGGAGTAGCCTAGATATTATAAAGTGCTACCAAGGTTGTATTTGTCAGAAAGTTATACAGGTACAACAGACAACTCCACATCTTTAAAATACTATAGTAGCCTACTGTGAACTAAGGTTGTTTTATTATTTGTATAACCACTACAAACACCCTTAATTAACTCTTTTCACATAAAAAGAATTAGCTGTAATGTATTTTGTCCTCGGCACTGGACCACAAGCACCAGTTCTTTCTTTAGATTTACACAAATTTAGTTTATACCTACAACAATACTCGGGTGTGGGATGTCGGACAATGAATACATTTTCCTGAAAGCTTGAAAGGGGAGATGTTCTTACACCCAGTGACAGTTTCCTCAACAGTTAGGCTACTGAATAAATCGTACAGCCTAATGCACAAGTGCATGTCTCGCACAAGAATGCTGCATTGGTGTCTGGGTAGAGGTGAGTTTTGCTATTGCACCGTTCTGTACAATGTGAGTTACTGCTAACAGGATGCTGGGTCTACCGCAAAATATTCACGGATGCTCCAGTTTTTGAAACCCAGACGTGCGATTACGATTACGATTACGTGACAAATACGCATATTATGCAGGCATGTGCATTTCTGCAAATATTCTAAGGACATAGAACTGTCAAGTCTTTTCGCGCATGGTACTCTGAAGGACAGTTCCAAGCCTTCTGCGTCAAGTTTTTACGTAATGTTCACTACTATGAATAAGCAGGAATTAAGAGGTACACACACAACAAATAACTATTACAACAGACTGTACTGTTTGTCACTCACAGCGATGTTGCACATTAGCATACATTTCCGCAGTTCATCACCTGACCTGGCTAGAACTATTAGGTTTGTCATCAAACGTACGCAGGAATGTAAGAAACGGCAGACAGGTTACAAAATAAGTGATGTTTTACAAAAGAAAAACAAACTACCTGAGAGCTTTCATTGACTCCAGCGCAGAAAAATCGTTTCGATACATTATTCTTGACAATGAATCGAAAGAGAGACTTCACGTTACTTCTACAGGGGAGCGCCATCTTGGTACCGTAAAACTTTAGTACGGTGCCTCAGAAGGACCACACAGTTCCGTGATCTGTGCACTATTACCGTAAATACTAAAAACTCACAGGCTTCTACAGAATCATTGCCTTGTCAATGTTCTGCACAGGCTGTAAAGTTACATAGTAGAAACAAGTCAGAATAGCCAAATCAGAAAATAAATCTTTTAATGTATATCTTTGTTATTTTATGACCCATAAGCACTTGTTGTACTCAACACTTTTTTAAATAGTAAAACTGTAAATGTAAAATTGTTTAATCGTAATTCTATTGTAGTGGTAAAAGCATCACAGTGGTAAAAACATGCCCATTGTCAAACCCCATCTACGGCCACACAATATACATAAAGCAGTCACACACACACACACACACACACGCACACACACACACACACAGGGGTGAGGGTGTGGACAGACAGAAAAAGAGATTAACACGGAGAAATACACACTCATTACGAACACACATACGCTCACCACACAGCCATACATAAAACACACACACACACACACACACACACACACACATACACACACACAGCACCTGAGACCTGTGTCTAATTGAGCGATGTTGTGTCTGGGGCATTGGTTGCCCTGAGCGTCAGCACGGCTGAACGGCTAACGCTGCTGCCCGGAGCCGTGCGTATGATTATGTGATTATGCAGGCAGAGGGGGGATTATGTTACACATGCTCTCAGGGCACAGGCACTCCTCAGAGGCACACTGGGTTTAGACACACACACACACACTCTCTCTCTCCCTTTCTGTCTCTTTCTGACTTTCTTTCTCTCCAGTCCTCTCTGTCTCTCTCTCTCTCATGCTCTCTCTCTCACTTTCTCTCTCTCTCTCTCTCTCTCC
>CM059269.1:24596011-24611011 GCA_030347295.1 Setipinna tenuifilis | reverse complement strand
TCCCACCAACGCTACCTCTCTTTTCTCCTCGGTCATCTCTTCTCCCACCTCTTTCTTTCCACCTCTGTCTTCATTATCATTTTCCCCCTCGCTCACTCTCTCTCTTCTGTTGTCTTCTCTCCTCTCTCCCCAATCTCTCTCTCTCTCTGTCTTCTCTCCTCTCTTTTCTTCTCCTTGACAATCTCTCTCTCTATCTCTCTTCTTCTTTTCTTCTTCTTGACAATCTCTCTCTCTCTCTTCTCTCCTCTCTTTTCTTCTCCTTGAAAATTTCTCTCTCTCTACCTCTCTTCTCCTTTTCTTCTTCTTGACAATCTCTCTCTCTCTCTCTTCTCTTCTCTCTTCTCTTCTCCTTGCCAATCTCTCTCTCTATCTATCTATCTCTTTCTCATGCGGCGCAGAAGGTACGATGGAGGAGATGACTGGCTGTCCTCGGCGAGGCCCTAATCAGATGCAGCTCTCTGCATAAATTAGTGCTGTGGTTTATCAAACGGACGAGCGATACGGGTAAGATGAGCCCTCTCCTAATTTGACCACAGAGTGGGCCCAGCTTTAGTCACACTGACATCATTAATTTGGTGTCCTCGCCGAGGGAAGAGAGAGAGAGGGGCAGAAGTAATAATTGTCTCTTCAGATATGAACGCAGACACCGGATCCGCCCAAGAAGTCTGGCTTGACTTGACGCAAACTTGTTTTGAGAGACGTTCATTCGCTCTCTCTCTCTCTCTCTCTCTCTCCTTCCATTCGACTTTTCCCAATCTCTGACCGAAAAACTAGAGAAAAAAAGAAAAGCCCACTCCAACTGGCACAGTTTTCCACTCCACTGTCCTCCATTTTTTTTCCGATCGTTTTTCTCTGCTCCTCCGCTGTATCTGTGTTGCTATGGTTCGATCCAGAAGAGATGGAATAAAAACGGATAATGAAATGGGTAGAAAAAGAGAAAATGAAGGGGTATAGCTATGGGCGATGTCTGATTAATGTTTAATTGTGTATTGTCTGACATGACTTCTCCCACTTCCTCGGTTAATAAAATGAAATGGACACACGTCTTGCATTCTCACTTACAAACACCCACATTTATCATTTGCATGTAGACACACACACACACACACACATACTCATTACTTGCATGCACACACACACACACACACACACACACACACACACACACACACACACACACACGCACACACACATACTTAGATGTACTTAGACGCGCAAACACACACATACTCATTAATGCACACACACACACACACACACACACACACATCAATGAACACAGTAAGGCCTTGAATCTCTCTCTGTCTGTCTCTCTGTCTCTCTTACACACACATATCCAATTCCAATATCCTGAGCATTTTCTCCCTCAACTGTATCTTAGTCTGTCCCTTTAAATACACAGTTCCACACACACACACATACACACACATACACAAGTACGTACACACACACACACACACACACACACACACACACACACACACACACATACACATCCTTGGTGTGAGAGTGTGTGTGGGCGAGAGTGTGGAGTCTGTGAAGGAGAAGAGAAGAGCAGAGGGAAAGGGGGTTTGTGTTGGCCGTGCTGCTGTGGCTTTGATGATTAAATCATGTATGCGTGAATGTGTGTGTATGTGTGTGTGTATGTGTGTGTGTATGGGTGTAAGGCCATGGCTACATAGCTGTGCTGCACTAACACACGGTGGGCTCTGATAGTCATAACGCCAACAGGGCCCACCACCACGCTAGTCAGGTGATGACGGACGGAGTGCCGGGGGACGCTGAAGACCGCAGGTGTGTGTGTGAGTGTGTGTGTGTATGTGTGTGAGGGAGTGAATGAGTGAGTGTATGTGTGTGTGAGAGAGAGATTGAGAATGAGTGTCTACATGCACCTGTGTGTATGTGTATGTGTGTGTGTGTGTGTGTGTGTGTGTGTGTGTTTGTGAATGAGTGTATGTGTGTGTGAGAGAGAGATGAGTGTCTACATGCATGTTTGTGTGTGTGTGTCTGTGTGTGTGTGTGTCTGTCTGTGTGTTTGTAAGTGAGTGTATGTGTGTGTGTGTGAGAGAGAGATTGAGAATGAGTGTCTACATGCACCTGTGTGTGTGTGTGTGTGTGTGTGTGTGTGTGTGTGTGTGTGTGTGTGTGTTTGTGTGTGTGTACATAAGAGTGTGATTAAACACAAAAGGGTTATTACGAGACAGGGAAAGGAGTCAAAGAGATCCCTCTTGGGTGTCTGAAAACACCCTGTACAGTGTAACACCTACTCTATGACAGACACTCTCTCTTTCACACACACACACACACACACTACGTGGCAGACACAGAGAGGTCAAAGGGTGTTGCTGTTTTCACCACTCCAACCAGATGTTAAGTCTGAAACTGACTGACACATAGACACCCACACACACACACACACACACCACACACACACACACACACACACACACACACGCGCGCACACACATGCACCTCTGTCTCCTGAACCAGCAACAGGTTGAAAGAGTGTATGGGCTATGTATCAGGAGTGTGTTTGTGAAGATAAATAATCTCTACAAATGGATAAGTTTCATTTTCAAGTTCCAAGCTTCAAGTAAGCGGCTGGCAATCGTGCACAATGGCCACCTATCAAGCTCTCTCTCTCTCTAACACACACACACACACACACACCACATACACACAGACACTTTCTCTCTTTTTTACACACAGCAAATTCTATAGTGTTAAATCAACACTCAGAGAGCCAGTTTGAACACTATGCCAGTATTTATTTTGTCCCCAATCTTTGTAATGCTAATTTAACACTTTACAGTTTAATCAACTTTTTGCAGTGCAATTTCACCTGTAATTGTAACACTTTTGCTGAACACTGGGAAATTAACTCTGAGAACAATTGTACAACTCCGAGAACTCATTTACAGTTAAATGAACTTTTTGCAGTGCAAGTTCAACTCTAATTTTAACACTTTTGCTAAACACTGGGAAATAAACTCTGAGAATTTGGCTGTGCATACACTCACAGCCATACACACACCATCCATATAATCTCATGCCCCTTAGCAGATGTCAGTGGCCATTATGCTCAACAGACATATTGAGGTAGGTCCTGTGTCACAAGGGCCACCCAAACGCTCAGCTCCACACAGAGGGTGAGGGGTGAAATAGGCCTGTTGGCACACTGTGTGAGTGTCACTTACGCAGCCCCCAGCCCGTCAACATGAGTCCCCAACCCAGACAGGCTCTTCCCGTCTGGCTACGTTAGCCCCCTTTGCATAAATCTGTCTGTTTTTTTAAATGGACCTGATCATACTAGTATGCATGGCCGTAGGTAGAGACATGTCCATACCAATTTTCAAATGAGCTCAATTGTCCGTACTAATTTTTTTTTTTCAAAACATCACGCAGATAGTTTTCATATTTCATATGTTAGAGATTTTGACAAATTGCTGTGTCCCCACCAACGTTGAGACCAAACCTACATCCTTGCTAGTATGTTGCACAAACTGGGTTTGTATGTGTACTTCATGCTAATAATGGATTTTTATTTTGCACAAAAGTACATCTGATTTTATTTTTAAATCATAGGTACCATCATAGGTATATTTTGTTTTGTTTTGGTGTTACAACATGGTCTTTTGTTGGCTACACAACACGGTCCTTATTTTGAACCTTATTCTTAGGTCATTTGCTTAGGTAATTCCTGTTGATATCTGTATATGTTGTATGTGTATGCCATATGGACTACTGGAGAGAGAGAGCGAGAGAGAGATAAAGAGAGAGAGAGACAGAGATACAGAGATAGAGAGAGAGAAAGAGAGAGAGAACGCACAAACGTGTGCGCAAGACAGAGAATGCGAGAGACAGAGAGTTTGTGTGTATATGTGTGTGTGTGTGTGTATGTATGTGTGTGTGTGCATCTGTGTGTGTGTGAGGGTATAAAAGGTCATCCCTGAGAGGGTCCCTGGTGCAGAAAGGGCTTAAAGAAAAGAACACGCGGCATCAGCACATTACACACAGACAGTGATGATAAAGAGATAAACATGTTGGGTCCTGAGCCAAGACACACACACACACACGCACACACACACACACATGCATAGACACACACACACACACGCACACACACACACTCACACACATGCATAGACACACACACACACACACACACACACACACATGCATAGACACACACACACACACTCACACACATGCATAGACACACACACACTCACACACATGCATAGACACCACAACACAACACAATAACACAATGCACCTACACACACACACACACACACACACACACAACACACACCGTGAAGTAACCCCTAGAAGAGCTTGTCAGCGAGTTTCTCACTCTCATCCATTCTCTCTGTCTCAGCGCCTATCATGGCGGAGATTGTATGATCAGACCTTGTCTAACGCAGTGACAGATGATGGCTTTAGAGTATGTCTTACTTTCTGCATATGTCTGCATTCAGGGTTGCATCTATATATACATGTGCATATGTGTGTGTGTGTGTGTGTGTGTGTGGGGCAGTGTATGTGTCTGTGCGCTATGCCTGGACTTAAGGGTGTGTTTCTGGGCCTCTGTGTGAGTGTGTGTGTGTGTGTGTGTGTGTGTCTGCCTGCCTGTATACCCATATGTGTGTACATATATGTGTGTGTGAGTGTGTGTGTGTATATGTATGTGTGTATCTGTGCTTGTGTGTATCTGCCTGCCTGTATACCCATATGTGTGTACGTGTGTGTGTGTGTGTGTGTGCGTAAGCGCTCGCCCGCATACCCATATGTGTGTGTGTGTGTGTGTTTTGTATCTGTATGTATGTGTGTGTGTGTGTGTGTGTGTGTGTGTGTGTGTGTGTGCAGTGTGTGTGTGTATCTGTATGTATGTGTGTGTGTGTGTGTGTGTGTGTGCGTGAGCGCGCGCCCGTGTCCTCCGGGCCTTGCCGCTGTCAGCACGGCGCTCTTCAGAGTGTGGTGGGGGTATCGCTTTACACTGAAGTCATGAGCATGGAACCCCCTCCCTCTCTCTGCACCAAACCCTGTAATTTCAATTTGCATTTCATTTCAGTCTAATCTCTTTACATTCTCCATGCTAAACACAAACCCGCTGTTGTTAAGCTAAGAATGGGGTGGTGGTGGTGGTGGTGGTGGTGGGGGGGGGGTTGGTGGGGCAGATGATGGCATAGGGCTTGACATGTCAGTGGGCTAAAGGAAGAGCAGATTTTCGGCTGGACGTTTGGTTTGCTTCTCGCAGCACTGTACGCATTCTTGAAATAACAGATGGAGCTTCTCGGGGCTGGGTGCAGTACAGTGCAGTGCAGTTGTGGGTTTGGGTCCAAAAGAAATAAAGAAACGGGCGCTGGAGACATTAGTGAAATAGGGGAACCGATTCCTACAGTACGTTACGTACACCCTCACAAGTCCTCCTGCACTCTTTTAACGAGGATGATACGAGTGTCATTGAAAAGTGTCACCGAAATACAATACATTTGTGGCTTGAAAAAAAGACCATAAAAGGTCTCAATGTTTCTGACCTCCACTTGAGGTCAGTATTTTAGTTGTGTCCCTGAGGAAAGATCAGGTTGACAGGCGATTCACAGCAGTTTACTGGTGAGAAAGTGACTACAGAAAGGTCCTGTAATTTCAAAGATTACAACATTACAGTATTTCTCACAGGAAAGTCTTGTCTTTTTGGTATTTCTCTGTCTTTTTCTCTTCCTCTCTTGCCTCTTGTAGTGTCCCACACCCAGCTAAGCTACTAAAGTACAACGGTGAAGTGTGAGGACAAAATCACAACCAACGTTGAAAACATTCACAATTTTAGTGTAATTACAGCCGTAATGACAGCATACAGAGCCCACGTCAAAAAAACCTTGTTGAGCATTTTCCGTTTAATTACAGGCGAAATTGCTGCACACAAAGGATTCCTCACATACATGGTGAATTCGGCGGGCACTTTTTTTTTTTTTTTAAACGGCCGAGTTCCTTCTCCGAATAATTAGGCGACAGAAATACCCGGCAATTAATCTCGCGGCTGGAAACAGGTCCCCATGTCCTAAAAGTGGAGGGGTATGAAATTAACAGGTCTTTTTTTAAAGACAAGCCGTCAACATTTCAGACGGATTATGACGGAATCATTACTGGTGTCTGTGTAGTGGCGGGGGTGAGTAACTTAAGGCTGGCCTGTTTGGGAGGAAGTCCTTTACAACACACATAAAGGGGCGAAAAAAATGCCGTTTCTGTTAACGCTGGAAAAAAAATCACCACTTGAAAGATCTCTGTTCTTTCGGTCGAAGTGGGCAAACTAGTTCTGGAAACATTTTTGCCATAAATGCTACGGCTGAAAGCCAAATGGTGTATGTGTAAATTGTGTGTTTTAGTGTAGGCTGGGGTCGGCAGAGACATGGGGGGGGGTATTGATAATGGTCATGGTAGAAACTGGTCCCCTGGTTAGAATTATTTCTAGGCTACTCTGACCAATGGGTTTTGCCCCCTCTCTCTAAAAGCACGATTAGTCTTATTTTTGAAGTTGCTGTTTTATGAAACCTTACTGCAAATGTCCTTCAATGACTTACAACTGACTAAAACATTAAATATATTTACATTTTTTAAATAGTTTAAATTTATTTTACATTTTACAATAGAATAGAATAAAATAGAATAGAATTACTAACCAGATTAACAGGTCTATCAGTGATGCAACACTCATGTTTGACCGACTGTATAGGTCTAGTAATAATAACTGCTTTTATTGCAAATTCTATGGTCTATTAATAAGTGTTGAACTACACTACAGTCTGCTCAGTAGCGTGTGTGTGTGTGTGTGTGTGTGTGTGTGTGAGTGTGTGTTTCTCCGGCTTGTCATGTGCTGCGGGTGTTGGCAGAAAGGTCCAGCATGAGACTAATCTGTCACCTACATTGCTGTTCTATAGTGACGAAATGCACACTTCTGAGACCACATGACGGTGGATAGACAGGGTAGCGGACAAGCAGGAGAGAAACGTTACATAGGTGGCTTTGTGCACATGTGTCAAGGCCCATGACCGTCAGTGGCGCGCCGCTGTAGCCTGAATAATCCCCATCCTCCCAGCGCCGACCGAAACACTTTTGCCTGCGCCACTAAGTTCATTTACAATTTCCAAGTGTCTGACTCATGCCCCGCTGCACGTTTGTACAGCTGGATTTTACCTCAGGCCCGGGAGCGCCGACCCGCATGGGATTCGCACCCACAACCATCCGGCCAGAGGGGCGCGGAACCGCAGCGCCACGCCGACCCAGCACTGCTCGACCCGATCCGCACCGCGGTACCTGAACAAATACGTAAAAGTAATTACATTTCCTGAGTTTTCCATTCGAGGGAGATCACAATGTTCCACCATAACAATGTGTTTGACATTTGCTCGATGCTTGTCAGCACAGACGAAAATATGAGTCGTTAAGATCGAGACAGACTTTTAACGCAGTAAGTGACCAATATATACATTCTTAAACTGACGTAGAGCCATAGGTTATTCAACAGGTGATGTAAATCCTCCATCTCAAAAAACCCACTACGCGTAGCCTCACTAAACTGCCAATTATAGCTTAATAGGCTACACAAAAAAAACAAGATGCATAGGCTACGATAAAATATTAGAGGGTGTTCTATGTAAATTATTCTGTGCCTTTCGCTAGCATTATGTAACCTAAATCTTGTATAAAACAAATGCATTTTATAGTTTTTGTGCAGGCCATCTATTAAAAACGTGATGCGCATAATTATGAATGCATAACAAATGGACTACTGCGAATAAAACCGTTTTATTATTATTTTGTTTTTACTGTTGCCTACGACGCTTGTAAATCGTAGCCTTAATTTCCTGTAGGATATTCCTCAATTAGCTTTGCCGTGATAAGAAACCCCCCTCACCACCTGTTGGCTACTGCTCGCCGACCCAATATGGAGCCGACTAATTATTCGGTCGTGCTCGGCCAGTCTCTGCAGCTGGCCACAAAATATTGTGTGCCTGTGGCCCGTTTTGATCACGTCATATTTCATCAGTGATTAAGAGATGAGTGCTTCGGAGGCTTGATGTAAGGCCAAAATAGACAAGTAAGCTTGGAGGAAAAATCTTGATCCGGTGTCCAAGAAAACCCCTTCATAACTCTAAAATCATTGTAGCGAATGGAAAATTACAGTGCTTCTCGTTGTCTCGTCTTTCATTTTAAAATAGGTTGGCGCATGTTTGGTAAGATTTCTAACAACTTCAGTGTTCTCACAGGCATTCATTTTCCTAACCTTATTTAAAAAGACACCAGACTCCACATGAGCAAACGCCACACAGCAACCCGCTACACCTCACTGGACTGGCACAAGTAAAGGGAGATGCAGTTTCCAGTCGTGCGGTTTTTCTTTTCAAATGGCGCCCCCTCGTGGAAGAACATCAACTGGTTTCCCAGGCGGTTTTGGGGCCTAGGCCTATTCATCAGTGTCTGGTTTTGCCTAGAGAACAGAGACACAGAGAAACAATTTAGCCCCATAAAGCAAAGCCAAGCTGCCATGCCCACTGTAAGAGGGCTTAATGAATCACGGCTACCACGCCCCCCCCCCACCCATACTCGCTTCATAACCCCCCCTCCCTCTCTCTCTCTCTCTTCACCAGACCGCAGGTTATGGGTGAATAGCTCGGCCACGCATTGCGCTAATGGAAATGATATAAGTGATTAGCCTTTAATGTGCGCTGAATGAGGGTATCGTGTTACCCAGAAAATGCACAGAGGCTTTTCCCCATAGCAGTCCCTTTAACCCACGAGTTCAAGCTGCGTGGTTCTGACAGTACATCTGTGCCTGAGTCCACCTCCCCTCCCACCCCCCCAACCCGAACTCAACCTACCCCCTCTCCAGTCCTGTACAGAGTTGATTCCTAGTAATCAGGGCTCAAGCACTGGGGTTTTTTTTCTGTCTTGTCTTTTTTTCCATCTTTCTTTCTTTTTTCTCCTGTGTGTTTTATCTCTCTTCATTTTTTAAAAAATGATTCGGGAGAGGCATAAGTGGAGCCGTGTCGCCGTGGAAACCGAGCAGCACGCTCCGTGTAAATAATGTGATCTATCAGTGCCATCTGGAATGGATTGGGTTTGGGTGCCGTCGTCGTGCCTCTCTCTCTCTCTTTCTCTTTCTCTCGCTCTCCGTCTCCGTCTCCCTCACTCTCACTCTCACTCCCTCCTGGACGTGAGGGGATCCATTACGGTATTTATTTGTGCAGCTAAGACGCGGGCCGTGAATGGGATTATGTAGTCGGGGATTGTAGAGTATATCCTAAACAAACAGTGCTATTAAAGCAGGATTCCGGGTATATCCTGAACAATAATGGATTTACAAGGCAAGAGGGTTTTCCCTCCTCACACAACCTCTTCATTTTCCATAAATTGAAACCAGAGAGAACGAGAGAGAGAGAGAGAGAGAAAGAGAAAGAGAGAGAGAGAATGGTTCGCTCAGCACAGCAAGGGGGAGGGCACGAGTCCAGCCAATTTATCATAGCCCTGAATATGTACTAAGAGAAAGAGTATAGAGGGACTGGTCAGTGTGTGTAGTGTGTGTGTGTGTGTGTGTGTGTGTGTGTGTGTGTGTCTGTGGGAGAGAGAGAGAGAGAGAGAAATGTGAGAGATGTGTCTTCTTAACAGACTTGTCACTGAAGGAACTGTTGTCATCATTAGTCCTGTCCACCTCGTGTTGTCCCAGGGTGACTCTGTCTATTCCTTTCCAAACACGCACGCCACACACACACAAACACACAGACAGACACACACACACACACATACACACGCAAATGTGCACACACACACACACACGCAAACACACAAACACAAGCAGATGCAAACACACACACACATGCAAACACACACACACACACATGCACACACACACACACACACACACACACACACACACACACACACACGACTCCTGATGTGGAGAGACTGTGACACAGCAGGGGTGTGCAGCAGGCCAGGGTAGTGGGCTGGAGAGCCTGGAACAGGAGGCGGATAGAGAAAGCAGACGGCCAGACGGCCAGGCAGGAGCAGGCCCACTGGAGGAGAGGAGGATTCCTTTGAGGAGAGGAGAGGAGAGGAGGAAAATGGAAGAATACAGGACTGGAGAGAAGTAAACAAGACAATAATGGATGAAAAGAGGAAAGGAGAAGAGAGGGGAGAATGGAGGAGGAAGAATGGAAGATTCGAGAGGAGAATGGAACACAGAACAGGAGAGAAGAGAAAGATAAGAGGAGAAGAGAAAAAAGGAGAGGAGAGAGATGATAGGAGCAGAGAGAGGAGGAGAGGAGAAAAGGAGAGGAGAGAAGGAAGATGGTTGGAGAAGACAATACAGGAGAGGAAAAGAGAGAAGAGGAGAGGAATAGATGAGAGGAGAGAAATAAGAAGAGAGAAATCAGATGAGAAGATAGAGGAAAACAGGAGAGGAAAAGAGAGGAGAGATGAGAGGAGAGAGGGCTTTCATCAGTGCCAGAGGAGGGGGATCAAAGAGAGGAGAGGTATGAGGAGAGAGGAGGAGTAGAGAGGAGAGGAATAAAGAGAGAGAAGCAGAGAGGAGGAGAGGAGGAGTGGAGAGAAGACAAAGGAGAGGAATGAGGAGAGAGAAGCAGAGAGGAAGAGTGGGTAGAAGGGAGAAGGCAGAGGAGAGGAATGAGGAGAGAAGAAGGAGAGGAGGAGTGGGCCTAGAGTGATGCCAGAGGAAGAGGAATAGAGGGGGGGGGGGGGGGCGCAGGGGTTGGGTACACCAGCTGCAGCACCACAGGGGGGCTCGCCCCACTCCAGATTGAGATATGACCGCAAGTCACATGGACTGTTTTTAAGTGTTTTTGATCTGCTGTAGTGTGAGAGTGGTGTGTGTATGGGTGGTGGTGGTGGTGGTGATGGAGGGAGGGCGTGTGGGGGGGGGGGTTATAGAATGTGTTTTTCGATCTCTGGCATTGTGATTGAGTCCCGCTCTCTGACTGTAAAGTTTTTTTCTCTCTGGGTTTGTTTTTTTGTTTCACTAATTCTCTCCCTCTCTCTGTGAATGAGTGAGCACGTGTGTGTGTGTGTGTGTGTGTGTGTGTGTAGTGAACGGTTGCATATGAACCTGTGTATACACTTCCATGTGTCCAGATTTTATGTACACATTCAACCCTCATTTGCACTCACTGGAATAATTAGAGGAAGTCCATACGAGGAGCACAGAGTCATCTCTCTCCTCATTCTGCCTCTGTCTCTTTCTCTCTCTCTCTCTCTCTCTCTCTCTCTCTCCCCCTCTCTCTCTCTTCCTCTCTCATTCATCAGCTCAGTGTTGTCTGGGCCTCGTTTGTGCCAAAAACAGTCACATGTGAAATCACTCAGATGCAGCCTGGATGCAGATGCAAATGGGGATGCAGAGGGGGGTGGCAAGGGAGGAAAGAGAAGGAGGAAAAGGAGAAGGAGGAGACAGGGAAAGGAGGTGCAGATACAAGCACAGTAGAAGACACACAGAAGAAGAAGATTCTGTAAAGATTCTCCTTCATCCAGGTCATGGCAGTCTATGCACCTGGACTTCTTTGGAGCTTGAAGACATTTCACCTTTCATCCAAAAGGGTTCTTCAGTTCTGACCTGATGATGGAGAACCAGAAGTTATATCTCTTGTACCACTGCAGGTGGAGCTGTGAGCAGTAGACTACACCCACATAATGTGACAAAACAGTCACAAGATTCACTTAAGTTCAATTAACATAAGTGAAGGTGTGAACTGGAATAAGGGTCATCATGATCACAAAATCCAGAGAATAAGAACTGCTCTGATGGTGAAGAGCAGTTACATTTTCTGACATGAAATGTCAAGGCAAAATTGTAATATGAAAAAATTACACTGACAAAAGAGTTGCAGATCTAATAAGCTATATTAGCTCTGCTTTAGGCCTTTAGGGTCTAACTTATCAATGACTGTTTTCTGCACATGAACAAACCTAAACACAAAGACACACAACACAATGGTGGATGTCATATTTAACAATGGTTCCACCTATCTACATTGCAAACACATGGTGACATGCACATAGGCTTATTATTGGAAGTGTTCTGTAATTTATAACACATTTAACCCCCACTAGCAAATATAGAAGATTGTTTTAACTTTTTAGATCATGATGTAGGAGATATTTGATGCAGAAATAAGTGTTTTGTTTATAGAAATAAGGCTTTTTGTAGCATTAAATTTGGTTAATGTTAAATGTTGTAATATTACAATGGGGGCTCGTGGGGGTTAAATGCGACTAACTAACTAGGAAACACTCTACTCCCAGCATGCCCGGTAACAGGAAGTAACAGGAACAGTCCTGTTACAGTATGTAGCAGGTAGATGATGACGCAGGAAGAGAGAGGGAGGCGCAGAGGGAGATAAAGAGGGAAACAGAAAGCGAGGAGCAGAAGGAGGTGAAGGGGAAGACAGAGGCTGGAGATCCCCAAGATGGCTATGCTCCTGGGTGTCCTTCTGCCAGGCCTCTAAGAGAGGTTATCCATTCTGGCCCAAAATGATTGATGTTTAAATTCAACAGACAATCCAATGCCAAAGAAGTTGCCCGATGTAAAGCAAGATGATGTTTCATATTTGATCTATTTGATATTTCCTATAAGTCAAACAGCAATTGCAATATCTAACAGAAACATCTCATTTTAACACACAGAATGGACAGCCTTAGACAGCACATGTGTGTCTAATGTTACTGTTAAAATGTTAATTCATGTGAATTAAACATAAAGTGTACAGGAATTGTAGTTGAATGCTACACCCGTAGCGTTGGAGGCCTTCCTACTGTGTTTAGGTTGCCTTGCTCATGTTGCACACAGTCAGCTTTTCTAAAGCATAACAGCCCAACCATTCTGCTCATTCAACATTGCCATCGATGTGTGAATGTGTGTGTAAATGAAAAAAATGAATGAATGAATAAATGAATGAATGGGTGGTATTCTATGTAAAGTGCTGTGGGTCCATTTACCATTTACCATCACCAACAGTCCAGGAGCAGTGAGCCAAGAAGGAGGCTCCCTCCCTTGTCCTATAAAAACAGTCAGGCTTTCCAGAAAGTTCTCCCCCGTACTTCTTTGACACATTAAAAAATGTTACCACAAAAGCACAATTCTGGGTTTCCAACACTGGTCCCTTTGCTGAGTTTGGATCATTTGTCTCCCTCTCCAACGCCCAGCCGTCGATCTGTGGTAGCAGCTTTGTGGCAGAACTGTGTTTCTGTGTCAATACCTAATCTTTCACATCACGCCAATCTACCTTATGGGCCAGGGTTACATGAAGGGGGCTGTACTGGATAGTAAATGCAAGTAAACAGAGTTAACCCACCTCTCAAATTACAGAAATAGTGTTTATCCAACTTGTATAAACTATACTATAATAATAGTTGCTTAATAAAGTTTCAATAGAGTTTCGCTTCATAATAAAGCTTATGCATCAAATACAACTTGTAACATTCCAAAATCGCACTACATTATGTGCATTTTCGATATGTGCAGTTGGTGACGATTTTATACCACTGATATTTTTCAAGCATGTTTTATTAAGAATGTGAAAAAAAAAAAACGATCTGTCAACATCTCATCACCTAGTGGCACAGAAATGGTTATATTAGGTTCTCTACTGAAGTCCTAACACATATTGTCAATGTGATTTCCTGTGCCATGTTTTCACGTGAGATTTGGTTTGGTCTTAGCAGCACCAAAACTAGAAGCAGAAGTGGCAAGTGGCGAGCGATGGCAACTAAAAAGAAGAAGGTGGACATAAGGAGCTATTTTTCAAAGAATAGCTACTGAAATGAGTCCCATAGCAACGTTAATAACAACTAGGCTTTGGCACACAGCATGCCTAAAGCAGGCTAAAATCGTCTGTAGCCGCTATTCATAACATGCATAGGTCCCCACCAATGTTAACAGCAAATTTACGCCCCTGGTCTTTTTATAATCCCATGATACACAGCGCATCTGCCTCACCGTGATCACCAAATTTATAATTTATCCACCTCTTACTTTACCACTACAGCCCTGGCTACAAGGCTGACAGAGGACAGACAGGCCGGGACACACTCTCAGCAGGTCCTCCTCTGGTACATTCGTCAGGAAATCTTATCCATGAGGAGAAACGTTAAGACAGTGGACGATAATGACTGTTTACAGGCATGTCTTAACTTATAAAAGACAGGGTTTAGATTCAGTAACTGACTAAGTATTCTAAAACCACCAGGGAATATTCTTTTTAAAAGTCCATCACTACTGATTTATTTATCTTTTTTTACATTGAGCAGTGGATGTTTCTTTTGGAAGGAGGACACGGCACAGAAATACAGACATTGCGGAGAACGGCTTTCACAATTTTGACAGTTTACTGAAGTGACTTTGAAGCGAATGGCTGCAACCATGGTTACAAATCATCTGATCCAATTGTCATAATTGCAGGGGAAGTACTCTAAATCACCGAGAATATCACATTTAAGCTGGGCCACTGTTCAGAGTTATGCAAGTCAATGACAGCCTGTTTACTTAGTGTTTCTTTTATACATGTAATGGCAGAGAGGTCCCAGTTGCCCTATTTGACCCCAGTCCCTCACTCCTAGTGACTGCCCCCATCCACACCCCCAACCTACACACACACTCTCACACACACTCTCTCTCGTTCTCTGTCTCTCTCTCTCTCACACACACACATGCACACTTACTCTCACTCTCTCTCTCTCTCACACACACACGCACACACACACACACACACACTCACTCTCTCTCTCTTACACACACACACACTCTCTCTCTCTCTCTTACACACACACACACTCTCTCTCTCTCTCTCTCTCACACACACACACACACACACACTTACTCTCTCTCTCTCTTACACACACACTCTCTCACACTCACACACACACACACACACACACACACACACACACACACGCACACACACACACACACACGCACACACACACATACACACA
>CM059269.1:24463511-24591011 GCA_030347295.1 Setipinna tenuifilis | reverse complement strand
CTCACATTCTGTCACAACGTTTACTGTCAGAGAGACAAAATAATTTTTATCATTATCACAGAGACACCACAATGCTTATCGCCATGGAGACACAACAATGTTCACCATCATGGAGAGCCACCACTATCACAAAGACACAACATCTACAATAACACTCGACTGAGCCTCATTTTCACCCACAAAGATGTCACATCCTGTTTAGACAGACTCATTACACTCATTATAAAAAGGACCCTCTCTCGTCTAACTCACCCCATTTCACACAACACAACACAGTTCACACCAGCCATGCCTATTTCAATGCCCTCTTTTGAAACCCTCAAAATAAAACAAGAAAGACAGTTTGAGATTCAACCTCTAACTCTAACGGATCATTGTTTTGAGTTGAGACTAACGCGCCTTGGCCTCAAAAGCGCGACAGCTTGGCTTACGCTCGGCCCGAGTAATGGAGTGTGCCTGACGGGACTGCCGGGTCTTAAAATTTGTTTTTTTTTTTTTTTTTTGGCAGGCCTGAGGACTGAGCGGCGCAGAGTGTCGGCGTGTCGATGGAGCGCGGAGATAAGAGGGGAAGAGCCGAGGAATCTGGGAACACGGGTAAACCTGATACGGCCGAGTCGGACGGAGCAGCCGCTATCAAAGCAGCCTTGCTTCCGCTCATAAATACCAAGCAGATGAATACCACTACTTCAGCCCCCTCTCTGTCTCTCTCTCTTTTTCTTTCCCTCTCTCTATCTCTCTCTAACTCTCTTTCCCTCTTTCTTCTTCCTGATGAGTCCGTCTATCATTTCTCTCTCTCTCTGTCTCTGGCTCTCTCTGACTCTCTCTCTCTTTTTCTTTCTTCTTCCTGATGAGTCTGTCCTACCATTTTTCATTCACCCACTCTCTTTCTCTTCCTGCCTTCCTCTCTCTCTCTCTCTCTCTCTCACACACACACACACACACTGTCTGTCGTTCTCTCTGTTTCCACATGATGGGCAACCTTTCAAGTTAACAGATCTGGACAACACATGATGAGTCTGGTGATACAGTATGTCCCGTCCCCACCCCCCCACACTCAGCACTTGGGCTCATCCACACGATTTCTCAGACGAAGCCAGAGAGCTGAATATTGAGTATCTCGTAGAAAGAAAAAAAAACTCTAACTGTTCCAACCAATTGAGACAGTGGTCAGCCATTGCATGTACTTATGTAGCTTTTTGTATCTTTTTTTGTCTGTGGGTGTATAAATGTGTGTGGGAATGCATGCGTGTGTTTGTGTGTGTGTGTGTATGTGTGTGTGTGTTTGTTATGCATGCGTGCGCATGTGATTGTGGATGTGTTGGTGTAAGTATGTGTGGGTGTGTGATTTGAAAATTCCGGATGACTGTCCTCCGTCAATGGACAAAAGAGTCGAAGACATGACAATGTCTTTCCACTATGCCGAATAGTAGAATCACGTTTTAAACAGCTGTGTGGGTCATACAGACTGTACCTATGATCATATAAAATAACATTGGCCTTAAAAGACAGAAACTTTGTTAAATATCTAATAATAATAAAGATCTGAATAAGGCTTACTTTTTCAGTTTTTGTACAATACATTTTTCTTGGACATGACTACGCAAAAGAATTTTATTTTTAGAGATTAAAACTGTTGATTTTGTGAGTCGTTCCTGTATGTATGTGTCTGTGCGTTTGTGCGTGTCTGTGTGTGTGTGTGTGTAAAAGAGAGAGAGAGCAAAAGGAAGAGAATTAACACCCTCAAACCTCAAAGACCAGTGAGCAAAATATGGAGCATGAATATCTCTCATAGAAGTGAAGCTGAAGGGACTAGTTTTTTATTTCACATCTAAATTCCTATCCTTATATGTCTCCTCTGTTCCTTATCCTTTTCTCTCACACTTTTTTTATCCCTACCTCTATTGGTCTCTCACTCCTTCGTTCTCTCCTCCACCTTTCATCTCCTCCTCTCATTCCCTTCCTCATTCCTTTCTTGTCCATCTCTCTCTCTCTCTCTCTCTCTCTCTCTCTCTCTCTGTCTCATTTCATCTCTTTCCGTTCCATGCCTCCTCCCTCCCTGCATCTTTCTTTCTTCCACAATGCCCTGCTCTTTTCTTCTCTTTATTTCATTTTATTTCTCTACCTTCTTCCTCTTCTCTTCTCTGCCTCTTTCCATCCCTCCCTCTCTCAGTACTGTACAGTGCCCGGGTGCTGCCGTGGAGGTGATGGCTGGTGAGCAGGCCTTTGAAAGTGTAACGTGAGAGGGTCTGATCAGAGAGAAATAGAGAGAGAGAGCGAGAGAGAGAGAGAGAGAGAGAGAGAAAGGGAGAGCGGGAGAGAGAGAAAGAGAAAGAGAAAGAGAGAGAGGCTGGTATGGAAGAAAGCTGATAGTGCGATACACTTGTGACGGCACCGGCTCTTGCCTTTGTTGTAGGGGATTCTGCTTTTAACTGGAAACAGCTTTAGGTCCCCTTAGCTATGGAACATTCACACCCAATCCACTATGCGCACATACACATATACTGTATGTACACATACACACACACACACACACACATGTACATACACTCTATAGCAGACACACACAAATACACACACTGAATAAATACATGCTATGCATAGTGTAATTTATACACGCACACAGACACAGACACACACACACACACACACACACACACACACACTCACTCAAACACACACACAAGTATGTATTCTATAATTATACATATCCTTTCACACACTATAAAATACAATCACATACTCACCTATTTCCTGTGAGTACAGACATACACCTCCAGCTGTGTGGGGAGATACTGCACCTAGACACTGCAAAGTAAAACTTACAAAACTGAGTTTATTAAGACAAAAATATACTTAAAAATTATTATAGGATTAAAAAAATAAAAGCATATTTTAAAAAAAAGAGAGAGAACTGTAAGAAAATGTTCAGAAAAAAATATGCTTAATGCTTAATGATGAGTGGCAAAGATTGTGGGGTTGCTAGCATTACCAGCTCCAGTACCAGCTGAGACTATCATCCTCTGCAGTCTAACACAAGCAGTCTTATGGACTCCATTTAGTCCGTAACGCCATCTGCTAGAAAGCTACCACGGTCCTGCTCTACTTTAAATGCTGAACGCAGATTCGAACGGACAAGTGGCCTGAATTGTTTTAAGCCACAATTTGAGCCCGAGCAAAATCGGTGGAAGCCCATGAAACCATTTTCAGATACATGGTTGCCACAGCCCCTGTTCGGTGGCAGTGGGGTTAAATGAGGTCATGCTGTTGCCGCCCTGGAGATGTCTGTACGGATTCGTGAGCTAGAAGGAGTTAATGTGTGCTCAGCAGTTGTTGTTCTCATGGCCCTGCCCCCCCATAGCACCATTGTCATGGCGTCTTTATTATCACAAGTAGAAATCAGAACTCTGATTCTTTGCTTGTACTCCATTACAAACCTCCACTGTGCAGTTTAATTTAATTAGTTAATTTAATGTTTCCTCTGAGTACAATGAGCACGGTCTTTACAGTCTTTAAGGGGGTTTTGTTTGACACTTCCTCTGAATATTACTAGTTTTACTCTCCAGGCACTTTGCTTCATAGTTCTTCTGAATATTACGACTATTGTCTTGAGGGGTTTTTTTTCTGAGGAGGGCTTGAAACCAACTGTGCTTGATTAGGTTAGTCACAGCATTGTTTTCGGCTTTGTTCGTTCGACTTCCTCCCGTGGAAAATCTCCAAATGCAGGACATCTCCCCTCGGTGATAGGGCCTTGTTTTGACAGGCCGAGCGGCGTATTTCTTGTACATCTGGTAAAGTCTGGAAGCCCAGTGTTGTTAGGGGCAGTAGTTGATGTTAATTAGGCCTGCCATAACAGTAAGAACACTGCTCGTGCCAAGAACAATAAAATTAGTGCCTTGTCAAGACAAGAGGAAAACAGGAAGATGAAAGCGAACATCTTCCTGCTCGGTTAAAAACTTTATGGATTTCATCGTCGGTTACTGATTTTTGTTGATATGAAGGTATTGTTTGGAAAAATTGTGATTTGACTCTCATCAGGAAATGAAACAAAAAGCTATAATTGTAGAAAAGTTTAATGAAAAATGTAATGTCAAATGCAAGTCAAATGTCAAGTTTAATTACACAAAAGCCATGTGCAACAGTGTATTGTGCACAATTATATGCACAATAGCATGTAGCATGTGTGTGTGTGTGTGTGTGTGTGTGTGTGTGTACTGTACATTGGCCTGTTTATTTTTATTAAACATATATATACAATTACATATCATAAAAAATACAACTAAAAGTCGTAAATTGTGATAATACAAATTGAAATACTAATATTAAATTATAAAAAATAACACTCATATAACATGATATATAAAACTGAATATGATAAATTAATTAAAACTCTTCTACTAAAAGATCTGCCAAATAATTCACTTTGCGCATGAGTGTGTGTGTGCATATGTGAGTTTGTGTGTGTGTGTGTGTATGTGTGGTATGTGAGAAAGAGAGAGAGTGTGTGTGTGTGTATACGTGTGTGTGTGTACGTGTATGTATGTATTGTATGTATGTATGCATGTCCTACTCTACCCAGTATGTACGCATGTGACAATAAACCATTCTTGTATCCTTGTGTGTGTCCATGTAACAATAACCTGGACCTGCTGAGCTTAGAGCTGGATATAAACCCAACGGGAGGAGAGGATGACCTCCCTGCCGCCACAGTAAAGCTGTCAGCACGGCTCTGCTCCCCCTGCACCTTCTCCACGGGACACGAGAGACCACAGGTAGCTCTGCCGCACAGCAGGCTCCACCGCTCTCCTGTCCTCTCCACTACTCTCCTCTCCATTATTCTCCTCTCCTCTCCATGCTTTCCTCTCTGTTTTCCTTTCCTCTCCACTGCTCTCCTCTCTTCTCTCCTCTCCTCCACTTTTCTCTCCTCTCCTCTCCACCGCTCGTCTCTTCTCATGTCCTACGCCCTCACGCCACACCAGCTCTATCACACACTCACACTCTCTCCTCACACCCTACGCCACACCACCTCTCTTTCTCTCTCTCACACACACACACACACACACACACTCTATCTTTCCTCACACCTTACGCCTCACCAGCTCTGTCTGTCTCTCTCTCTCACACACACACATTCTCTCTCTCTCTCCTCGCTCCCTACGCCCCCCTGCTGCACCTCATGAACATTTTATGCTGCTCATAATCCACTGCTTCCCACTGCTCGACTGATCTCTCACACACACACACACACACACACACACACACACCGTATGTCAGCAAGCAAACCAGGCAAACATATGTACAGCATGTCACCAAGTGAACAAAGCGATCTCTCACACACACACACACAAACACACGTTCCAAGAATTAATACAAAATTACACAAATTAAAAAACATAAATTAAAACAAAATTTCTTTTGTTTATGGAAGATGCCATTTTTGTCCAGTGAGAAGAGCAGTGGTTCCATCAACGGTAGAAATGGCAGCAGCGGCAGCAACAAGTTGAGGCTCAGCACAGATGGGGACACCCAGAGCAGAGGGACTCAGCTGGGTGACACAACACATCTTAGTTCTCCTCTAGGAGACACATGTGCCACAGGCCACAAGAGATGTGTGTGTGGGGGCGGGGCAGGTAACTGTTGGCTAAAGCTCCCATATTTGGGGACCCAGGTTTAAGTGTCTGACTCATGGTCATTTCCTGGTTCCACCTCAGCTCTCTCTCCCACTCTTGCTGTCTCTCTCTCTCACAATGTGCTATCATTGAAGGCGAAAAACTTGAAAAAAGAAATGTGGAGGCAAGGAGCGGTGCAGAGGAGGAGGTGGGAGAGGGAGGGTGATGAGGTGGTAGGGGTTGTTTATGGTATTTTAGACTTTATTAAGGGGGGTGGGGAGTGGGGGAAAGGGATGAGGATGCCTCACGTCTCCTTCCTTATTTCTTTGTGACAGACGAACAAGTGGCTGATGGGAGGACTCCGCCCACAACGCATCACTTCCTGTTGATGTCCTGTTGGCGACGTGGCACAGGACCGAGGATGCCAAAGGACCCGCCCTCCTTGTCTGGATCCATCCTCCACTGCTTGTCGGGTTCACTTTGTCTTCATTTGTCACCTCTTCGTCACACCTCTCTTTCTCTTTCTCTCTCCATCAGTCCGTTCATCCCACTCTCTCTCTCTCGCTCGCTCTCTCTCAATCTTTTATTCGCTCTTTCTCAATCTCCGCCTCTCTGAAAAACTTCTCATTGACTCTTCTTTGCCCTCCTCCTTCTCTCTCCTCTCTTGATCTCTTTTTTACTCCTTTAACCACACTTTCCTTAACCAGTTTCTTAGACTCGCTCCTCCTTTCTATGTCAAAAGTGTCTCCCTGTTTTAATCTCACACTTTGTTTCATTTCCTTAAGGTTTGCCCCATTCTGTGTTTTTCTCTTTTTTGTTTTCTCTCAATCTGTTTCTGTCACATCCCCGTATTCCTGTCTCTCTCACCCTTGTCATCTTTGATAGTGTGCTGATTCCTCGTTTGAAGGCGAAATGTGAGTCTTTATTATGATCTGTGTGTGCGCTGATGTTTGGATATGACTCCTCCATGGCAGTGAAACAAAGGATTTCAAGTCCCATGTTCAAGTTTGACCCAAGGTCATTTCCCAACCCCATCTCCTACTTCTCCTATCTCTCCCACTCTTGCTGTCTCTCTCTCATGCTGTTCTATCATTAAAGGCAACAAAAAAACTGAAAAAAAAAAAATGTGGAAGCAAGGGGAGGTGCAGAGGAGGAGATGGGGAGGAGGGTGATGAGGTGGTGGGGTTCCTTTACACCATTTCAGACTTTATTAGGGGGGTGGAGAATGGGGGGAAGGGGTGAGGATGTTTCACATCTCCTTCCCTCCTCCCTCATGGCAGGCGAAGAAGTCGCTGATGGGAGGACTCCGCCCACAACGCATCACTTCCTGTTGCTGTCCTGTTGGCGACGTGGCGCAGGACTGAGGATGCCAAAGGACCCGCCCTCCCGCTGCTTGTCGGGTTCACTTTGTCTTCATTTCTCACCTCTTCGTCTTTCTTTCTCTCTCTCACTCCCTCTCTCTCTCTCTCTCCCTTCATCCGCCCTGCCTCTGCTTGTCGGCTTCACTTTGTCTTTATTTCTCACCTCTTCCTCTCTCTCTCTCTCTCTCAATCTCTCATTCGCTCTTTCTCAACCTCCGCCTCTCCGAAAAATTTGTCATTGACTCTTCTTCACCCTCCTCCTTCTCCTCTTTCTCGATCTCCCATTCACTCCTTTTTGACCTTAACCAATCTCTCCGAATCTCCCCTTCTCTCTACGTCAAAAGTGTCTCCCTGTTTTAATCTCACACTTTGTTTCATTTCCTTAAAGCTTTGCCCCTTTCTCGTTTTTTCTCTCTTTTCTGTTCTCTCTCAATCTGTCTCTCTCACGTCTCCCCCTATCCCTTTCTCTCTCTGTCCCTTGTCGTCTTTGATGGTGTGCTGATTCCCTGTTTGAAGGCGAAATGTGAGTCTTTGTTGTGATCTGTGTGTGCACTGATGTTTGGGTATGGCTTCCCCATGGCTGTGAAAGAAAGGGTTTCAAGTCTCTCTCTCTCTTCCAGTCTCTCTTTGTCATGCGGGCACACACACACACACACATCCTCACTCACTCATACTCACACACACACACAAACACACACACACATGAATGTGCTCATAAAATCAGACAAGCACGCACCCACACACGCACACACACACACACACGCACACACACACACACACACACACACACACACTGGATGTCCCCTACAGAACGTTTCTCTCTCACAGTCCAGCGCTCATGTTTTTCATTTGCCACCCAATCTTGCTGATTTCTGAGAGGATTTCACGCTTTGTTGTACAACAGAACCTCTCCGCTGGACTGGACCAACACAGCAACATTTTCCATCCAGCAAGCATGCTTCTTTATTTCACGCAGCATAGACCGCTTCTTTCAATGTCCTTATGACCATGGGCTGTGTGTGTGTGTGTGTGTGTGTGTTTGTGTGTGTGTGTGTGTGTGTGTATTTGTGTGTGTGTGTGTGTGTGTGTGTGTGTGTATTTGTTAGTCATTGTGCATGTGTGTATTTCTTCCAAAATGTACTGACTAAAATGTGTGTTTGTGTGTGTGTGTGCGTGTATGTGTGTGTGTAGTATCTGTATAGTCATTGTGCATGTGTGTACTGTATTTCTGCGTGGAGGTGACTGACTGTGTGGGTGGATAGCTTTCATCAGTCATAAATCACTGACAGATTTAACTATACGAGTGCATTTGATTGACATGTCCCACCCAAGTGCATGAAGTAGAGTCAGAATGACACAGGAGAGAGGCACACACACAGGCATGCATGCACGCACACACACACACACACACACACACACACACAAACTATCATTAGACATGACAAAAGCCTCCATTACAAACCTCCTCCACTTAGAGGTCTCATTGTGTCTCTACTCATTAAGACTGAGACACACAAAGCCCTTAATGTTTTCTGCCATTCTATAAGACACAGATGTTATGAGCAGATTGGTTTGCACTGTGACTCGAGCAGACTCAAGAGCTAAAACCTATAACTATGTTAGCTGACTAACCTGACGGAATAGTCATTATGGGTTGCTCAAAGGAGGAACAAAAACCAAAGAGGATTCATTAGAGCTCACATATAGTTATAAACATGCATATCACATGCACGCTATTGGTTACCACTTTGCAGTAAGTAGTATTAATACTACTTTGCAGTAAGTAGTATTGTTACTACTTTGCAGTAAGTAGTATTGTTACTACTTTGCAGTGAGTAGTATTGTTACTACTTTGAAGTGAGTAGTATTGTTACTACTTTGCAGTGAGTAGTATTGTTACTACTTTGCAGTGATTGCCCTTAAGCTCTGGAACCAACTGCCACTGCATACAAGACTGGCTCCTTCCCTGGCTGTTTTTAAGTCGAAAACTCATCTGTACTCCCTGGCTTTTTACACTGTATGAATGCTCCATTTGCTCCATCATGTTCTCTGCAAACTTGTTTATTTCTTTATTTTCTTCCTGCACTGTTTTATTGTTTTCACTAGTTCTACTCTGGCACTTCTTTTCATTATTTCTTTGTTGCCATTTCTCATTACTTTCTTTTTATTTCTTTGTGCTACACTGCCAGTCTTCTTAGAAGTCTTGGGCGCTCTTGTACAGCACATTGGTCAACTTTGATTGATGTTAAATGTGCTACACAGCAAATTCTATAAGTTAAATCAACTCAGAGAGAGTCAGTTTTATGCATTATGCCAGTGTTTATTTTGTCCCAATCTTTGTAGTGTTAATTTAACACTCCTCCCTTACATATTTGACTCCTTTACAGTTAAATCAACTTTTTGCAGTGTATTTTCAACTCTTATTCTTAGAATTACAGTTCTAAACTAACACATTTGCTGAACACTGGGAAATTACCTCTGAGAATTCTGCTGTATAGAAATTAACCAGATTGGTCTACCACCAGTCTTTCTGTCTAGTCAAAAGTGAAAGTTGCTTTTGTAACAGTTCAGGGCCTATGAAGACCATACATGTCAACAGAGGACATAGCCACAGGCATTGCTAACGTCCTTTATAAGGTTATAAAATATAGAATATGTTATAAAAATCATTATCATTATTCTATAGAGCCCACTTCTTGTTCTACATGTAAACATCCCACAGCCTCCAGTCAGCAAACAGATGTTTACATCTACAAGTGTAGATGATAACAACATGCAATGCAGGTGCACATGCCCAAACAAACTCTCTCTCTCACACACACACACACACCCGCATGATGTTGAATAACATCACATCACTCTCCAAATACCAAATACCAGCATGCACACAAACATGCACCTGTCCCTGCACACACACACACACACACACACACAGTGGCTGTCTGATTATTTCATACTCTTTGTTCCCATCCCAGACGAAACAAAGAGAGAGCGCCATGTCATAAACAGTGAGTCATTGGCGGAACAGACGGCCAAACTCCATAAAGCTCCTCAAATGGCCCAGATAATGAGCTCCTCTTAAAACCAGAAGAGGAAACGTCATCGAGCTACGAGCTGAGATTTAATGACTGCAGAGGCCCAGTCAAGCTAAAGTTCCCCGCATGAACTCTCTCTCTCTCTCTCTCTTTCTCTCTCGCTTTCTCTGTTTCTCTCTCTCTCCCTCGCTCTCTGGTGTCAATTAAATGTGTCATTATCCACCATGCTCCTCATGTAACTAAATATGTGAATCAGGTGCCCTTGCTGAAGCGCTTTTTAAAATGATGGGCTGAATTAACCCCTAATAGGATGCAGTCTCTCTGTCTTTCACTCTCTATTGTTCTTTCCCATCTTCCCTTTTTTATTGTCCTCCATCTCTATCTCTAGCAATCATTCATTTACCCTCAGCCCTGTCTTGTTATTTACTCATCCATCCCTCAATCTGTTTCTCTTTCTTTCTCCCTCTCTTTCTCCCTGTCTGTTGTTTTCCCCTCTTGCTCCCTTTCCCTCTCTTTATACGTGTCGTTTCCTCTGTTTGTCTTTCTCTCTCTTTATGATTCTCTCACTGACTCACTTTATCTCTCTCTTTTACTCATTCACTCATTCATTCATTCACTTTTTCTCTATCTCTCTCACACTCACACACTCACTCTCTATCTCTCTTTCACTCACTCATTTACTCATTCAGTTTTTTTCTATCTCTCTCTCTCATTCAAAAATTGTCTCTGTGCCTCTCTCTCTCCTTCACTGTCTCTCTTAAAGGCCAGTCTCCCCTCACATCTGCTCTGTATCATTAAACTGAAAAACCCCGTAAAAATATTTACTTCCTTCTGCTCTTTGAGCTAAAAATATGCGGAGAAGAGAGCCAAATGGGCAAATGGTGGGCCTGGTTGTCATCAGAAGAGCTCTTTCACTCCTCTCTACTTTTACTCCTCTCTTTTCTTTCTCTCTCTCTGTCTGTCTCTCTCTCACACACACATACACACACAGACTCTCTCTCCCTGCATAGTTTTGTCTCTGATTCTCCCATGCTTTCTCCATCTCTCACTGTCTTGCTGCTTCTCCTTTCTTTCGGTCTTCCTTTCTTTCTTTCTTTCTTTTTTCTTTCTTTCTTTCTGCCTATCCATTTCTCTCTTTTTATAAGGCACTGGGTCTGAGGCTTTGCTATAAATTACCATCTCTCTGTCTTGTGATCAGCAACATAGACTTTCTGGTGGAGCAAAGAACAAAGACACACACACACACACAACCAAACACACACACGCATGCACAAACACACAACCAAACACACACACACACACATTTGCATGCACACTCTATCTCTCACACAAACAGACATGTCCCCCCCACATGCACACACACACACACACACACACAAAGCTGCTGGCAGACTAAAAGATGCTGGACATGCAGCTGCATCCATGAATGCAACCCCTTCCCGACCCCGGTCAGTGAACACAACAGACCCGATGGTGGAGGGGAGAATGGCTTCAGTGTGTGTGTGTGTGTGTGTGTGTGTGTGTTTGGTCAGTAAATTATCTGTGAAGTGGGTTCCCTCTGAGATAAACAGCCACAGTCTGAAATCAAATCTGAAAGGGTCTGGCTGCCGAAGTTTGAGAGAGAAATACACATCCTTCCCCTCTCTACAGGCCAGGACAATCAGTCTCATCTGACAGTCTGACTGTGCTTTATGCTGTGTGTGTGTGTGTGTGTGCCTTATGTTATGTGTGTATGTGTGTGCTTTATGCTGTGTGTGTGTGTGTGTGTGTGTGTGTGTGTGTGTGTGTGTGTGTGTGTGTGTGTGTGTGTGTGTGTGCGTGTGTGCGTAAGCTTTATGCTATGTGTGTGTGTGTGTGAGTGAGTCAGTGAATCACTGAGTGAGTGGGAGAAAGAGTGTGTGTGTGTGAGACAGACAGAGAGAGAGAGAGAGTATTTCTGTGTGTGTGTATGTGTGTGTGTGTGTGTGTCAGGAAAACAGTAATGGAGAACAGTGAATGGGAGAATTTGAGAGAGAACGTGAGAAAAACAAGGTTTTCCCCTGCCAAACACCTTGGGCTTGGACCCTCAACAGGGAATAACTAGACAGCCCCTCAACACTTAATCACACACACACATACACACACACACACCGGCAAACGCACAGTCTCTCTCTTTCTGCTTTCCTGTCTCATTCTTCCTCTGCACACACACACACACACATGCACACACACATGCATGCATGCCCCACTGACTGTGACTCATCATAACTGGCAGCATGTGAGATTCCAATCAGGCCGCCTATCTTGTCGTTTACATAACCTGTGTGAGTGTGTGTATGTGTGCACGTGTGTGTGTGTGTGTTTGTGCGTGTGTGCACATGTGTGTGTGTGTACGTGTGTGCAAATGTGTATGTGTGTTTATGCGTGTGTGCAGCTGTGTGTGTGTGGGCATACACATATGTATGTGTGTGTGTGCGTGTGTGTGTGTGTGTGTGTAAGAGAGGGGATGACTGGAGCTGTGCCATGGTCCAGTACAGAAGACTGATTAAAGAATCTGACACAGCAGTTCCACATTGCCATGGGAACTGATTAACCCTGAAAGCATTCCAAATGAAGCCTGAAGACACAGGAGAGAAAGGGGGGAAGGAGGGAGAGAGTGGGGGGGGGGTGGTCAAGAGAGAGAGGAGGAGAGAAAGAGAGGGAGGTGGAGAAAGAGAGACAAAAAGAGGGATAGTGCAGAAAAAAGAGAGAGCAGGAGAGAAAGGGGGTTTGTAAAGGTGGGGAAAGAGAAAGCCATAGAGACAGAGAGAGAGAGAAAGAAACAGAGACAGAGAGAGAGAAAAAGAGAGTGGGTGAAGAGAGAGAAAAAAAGAGAAAGAGACAGAGAGAAAAAGAGAAAAGGGTTAGATGGGTAAAGGCAGAGGAAAAGAGAGAGAGCGAGAGAGAAAGAGACAGAGATAGAAAAAGAGAGAAAGGTTAGATGGGTACAGTGAAAAGGAAAAGAGAGAGAGTGAGAGAGAGAGAAAGAGAGAAATAGAGAACATGGACAGCAGATAGAGGAAGAGGGAGGGTAAACCAGTCAAACTACTTCCTCGAGACCCAAGAGCAGAAGTAAAAAGAAAAGATAAAAAGAAACACACAGACAAGCAGGGAGGGAGAGAAAGAAAGAGAGGAGAGCAGTCTGATCATGGTGCTGCTTTTCCCATGTTTGAAATAGGGGCGGGGGGGGTGGGGGGTTGTGGGGGCGATGCTCATTCTTTCTCATGCTACAGTGATGCAGTGTGGCAGCTCCAAGAGACGTCAGACATCCACGTCAAGCACATCATTACTGCTGCTGTTCATTTCATTTCTTGTTCCACAGACACACACACACACACACACACACACACACACATACACATATGCACACATACATACACACACATGCACACATATATACACACACACATGCATGCACCCACCCACACACACGCACGCACGCACGCACGCACACACTCACGCACACACACATGCGCACACACACATGCGCACACACACACACACAGATATACATATCCAGCCAAGAAGGCAGAGCTAAATGTCAACACCTGACTCAAAAGTCCAGCCAGTTTTTTCTTTCTCCGTCCAACAATGTGTCTGGTCTTAAATGATACAGAACGCATCAATCATGCACGAGAAAGAAAGCAAAGAAAAGGGAAAAGAAAAAAGAAACAAAGTAAGAAAACAGTTTTCGTAAGGCTATATTGTTTCAGGAGAGGAAACTGGCAAGGATCAGGGAGAGGGAACACAGCTGAATGGTGCCTCCATAGGACGCACCCTAACAAGACAGGAAGGAAAATGATGAGGAGGCAGAAGAAGAAGAAGAGGAAGAAGAAGAACAACAACAACAACCACCAAAATAACAACCAAAACAACAACAATGAACATAGGGGAAGGTATACTACAAAGGGGGTTGTGTGATAAACCTGGTTTGTCACTTAGTCGTAAATCTGTTAGTAGAAGAACTCATGACTTCATTCTCTTAAATAAAGCAAATGACAGCAGGTTCTTCTTTTATCAGGTTTATGGTACATAAACCCGGTTTGCCCCTTACCACCGTTGTAGTGTACACTCCTAGTCAGGATAACAAGAGTGTGTCAGGGGCAGATAGAAAAATCAAAGAGAAAAAAAGATAGCCATGCAGACAGACAGACAGATAGATGAGGGGCAATGGGGTTGTCCACAATAAGAGAGGAGACAAGTTGTACCTATTTCATACTGGGGAAAGGCGGTAACTCCTCTATACTGGTAAAAAGGTGGCACCCACTGCAAACTGGGAGAGGCTTTTGCATTAAAGAGAGGGAGAGCTGTCCAGAGTGCTGAAATGACACTGTTTTTTCTCAGGAAAATAAACTTCCTCACAACACTGAAAACTTGGGATGGTGTTATCTTTCACTCATACACGAGTATATGGTGACTGCTGGGTTTGTGGTTGATATGATTCACAGGGGTGTGCATAGGGTTCTGTGTAGATGTCTGTGACCCCTTTGAATTCCTGGTGACCATCATGCTACAAGGGCACCAACTATGCATGAATGAATCCCAAGCAGACTACTATGTGTAATAAGAGCAGCGTTGTATGTGTACCATTTGTGGCTGTCTGCATGTACATCAAAAAAGGGTATACAAATAAAACTTCAAACAAACTGCCAGGATAAGGAAGGATAAACTTCATACGCAGTTAACACAGCTAAAAGAACTTACACTATAACCATTGGTGTAATGGCGGCTTAATGGACCTAAACACCATTAACCTAACTTTTTAAATAACAGCACTGCCTTCTTCTGATAGCTAATGCTAAGGCTTAGATGTTCAGTTTAGGTTTACAAATAAATATGGGTTACAGGTGTATCCAACTTTTTTTTTACGACTGCACGCATTGTTTACCTGCCTTTCTTTTTACCACAGCACCCCTTACAACCATATATATATAATAACGTACCCACAACTGCAAAAGAGGTAAATTGGAGAGAACAACCTTACAACTTCAGCTTAAGAAAGAGAAACAAACTATGGTAGATAGATTACTTCCTTCAAACCTTACTACATCAACAATACATCTCCTTATAGCTTATAAGTTCCTCATAAGTTACCCTTAACACAACCTTTGCCCAAGGAGAAGACATATGGCCCATCTTCTGCCCACCTTTAAGTCTGCCCCTCTCCACAAGCAAGAGGTTATACACATAAAACAAGCACATCAATCAGGCGCCATACAGACATCTCACGTCAAAACATTCTGTTCACATGTGTTGGGGATGCAGCACGTTGTTTTAAGTAGCCTTGGACAGAGACCGGTTGTCATGATGATCTTGCAGTATAAAGCGCTTGAGGTGAGTAAATCAAACCTTGGCTGCCCCTGGTAGCCAAACACGTGTGTGTGTGTGTGTGTGTGTGTGCGTGTGTGTGTGTGTGTGTGTAAGGCTCTCTGAATGGGTGCAGACATCTGTGACATTGTGTTCTCCTCCAGAGTTAAAAGAGTGGGGATATATCTCACTGACAGGCAGAGGAGAGGGATATGTTGATAAAAAAATAAAGAAAGACAAAAGAACATAACATAAAAAAGACAGGAATAGTAAAGGAATGCCTTAATATAAGAGAAGAAGAAAGAGAGATAGATAGAGAGAGACAGACAGACAGACAAAGAGAAAGAGAGATAGAGAGAGACAGACAGACAGACAAAGAGAAAGAGAAGGAGAGAGAAAGAGAAGTGTGATTTATAACTTTTAATATTCTCTTTGTTCGGAAAATGATTAAGAAATTAAGATTCTCATTACTTTACTTCAGGACATAAGAGTGTAGTCAGGCTAGCGGCGACTAGGGCCTCCGCTCAATTTCATTTACCTCCAGCAACTACGTCAGGGAACATGAACATAACTTTCCATTCTCTGAATGTGGACGAGCCATGCAAACAGATGGAGGGCTGAAAACGATTGAACGTTGAACTCACGCTTTCAAATTGAACATTTAAAACCAGAACAAGAAGAATGCTTGAGGAATTTTATCGAGGGGAAAGAGGTTACTGGTCTACTTTCTACCGGTTTTGATAAAAGCTTAATGTAACAAGCAGTAGTGACATTGTTTGAAGTGACCATTGAGTGAACAAAGGCCAATGCAGAGGTTTCGGATGCTTTGCACAAAGTGAGATGATTTGAAAGCAGCTGATGCATCAGACTAATGGGAGTAGGAAGAGGACAGAGAGATACTATACAAGGGTGATAGAAGTAGAAAGCTGGATAGAAGACATGAGAAAGGGAGAAAGAGAGAGACAGAGATAGAGAGAGATAGAGAGAGAGACAAAGAGAGCGAGAGATAGAAAGAGACAAAGAGAGCGGCGAGAGAGGCAGAGAGAGAGAGAGAGACAGACACAGAGAGAGTGAAGCTATGTGTGAAGCTATGTGTCTGAAACATGTGGAGGTGCAGAGAGGGTTATTGAGAAGGATTAAGGCCGCAGCGATCAGGAGAACAAACCGTCCGTCAGCAGATCATCAAACACACGGCCTCGCCGTCAATCATCCCTCAAGACATTTACTGCCACCCTCAGGATACACTCCAGCACGCCGCAGATAAAGGAAGAGGGAAGGAAGAGGGGGGGAGAGGGATGGAGGAAGATTTAACACTCCTTTATTAAATCAGTCATTTGGTCTTACAACATCACATTGTTACACCCAACCCAGCCAGACAGGCTGCATTCACTCAACACATGAAGGACGCTGGAAAACGAGAGAGGAGGCAGTGCTGAGAAAGGAGGGGGGGAAATGAACAGAGAGAGTAAAGGAAAGAAAGTCTAAAAGAAATATGATGTATAAGCACTGTCCATTAAATTGCCCACATGAATGAGATCGTTAATATCTTTATACTGGAAATTGTCCACTTGAAGTAAAACTTTACAATACCTTCAGTCTACAAATTACAAAGACTTTCAGACTTTCAGAATAAGACCATTGTCTATGTAAAGTAAGACTTTTCAATGACTATATTCTGCAAATTGTCCACAATGAGTCAGACTATTCAATATGCATAATCTCGAGAAGAGGCGAGACAAAGGGGGGAGAGAGAAACACAAAAACAGCATTAGAGAGCTCAGAGCCACTAGCGAAAGAAAAAAAAGACACACATTTAAAACATATTTCCCTATTAAATATTCAGAGCAGCGTTTCCAGAGGCTACACAGGACACACACACACATATACACACACACACACACACACACACACACACACACACACACACACACACACACACACACACACACACAAAGACGAGAGAGAGGGCTGTTCTGACCAGGGGAGCCACATTCATTTGTTCGTGTAGTTGTTCGTTCATTTGCAGGACCCGAGGGACAGTGGTGCACACGCATAAACAACATGTCCTCCTCACAATGACACCATTTTGTCTACAGTCAACATGCCCCCAGTCCTCCAGGCCTCCACTGCGTTGGTACCGTTCAGTTAATACTGCTGGTTTTAATAAATTTCAGGTCTATTGTACACGAGTGGGAACTGTGTGTGTGTGTGTGTGTTGGTATGCATGCGTGTGGATGTGAATTTGTGTGCATGTGTGTATGTGTATTTGTGTGCATGTGTGTGTATGTGAGTGTGTGTGTGTGTGCCACAGACAGACAAACAGACAGAGAGGAGTGAGACTGCCTTGTAAAAGCAATACCATGGCTGGAAACTTTGTGTCTTCAGATTGTGAAACACTAGACGCTATTAAATGAAGCTGATGGAAATTATCTGACTACATAAAACACTAAAGAAAATGAGTTGGTGTTATTTCATATGCCATCATTTGATATTGTTATATTTATTGGTACTGAGTTGGGCTGTGTGTATGTGTGTGTGTGTGTGTGTGGTGTGTGTGTGTGCAAGAGAGACAGAGAGAAAAGAGAGAGAGAGAGAGAGAGAGAGAGAGAGAGAGATACAGCTCTGTAGAGACCTATAAGAAGATTTTACCATAACTGTTAGTTGCACACGAGCACACACACACACACAAAACACTCGAACAGAACAGACACAGTCTTAAATATCCATTATATATGCAAGAAACATTTTTCAGTGTCTTTGTGATATCTGTGTACATGTGAAAACATTTCTGTAAGTATAAATGTGAATACATGCATGTGTACTGGGGGTGGGGGTTTTAAAAAAAGAAAAAGAGAGCAAGAGAGAGAGAGAGAGAGAGAGAGAGAGAGAGAGAGAGAGAGAGAGAGAGAGAGAGAGAGAGAGAGAGAGTAGACATGTGTATGCCTGCATCTGTCCATATACAGATGTGTGTGTGTGCATGTGTGTGTGCACATCTAAATCAAATGCTGTTTGACAGACGGAGGGTGGTGTTTTTAATCTGGGGGTGTGATGTGAGCAGCGGCCTTCGTTATTTTGGCCTGGGCCCACGTGGAACGAAAGGACTTTGGGGAAACAAGACTCCACACACACACACACACACACACACACACACACACACACACACACACAGTAATCAAACCATTCTGACGTGTGTGTGTAGTATGTGTGTGTGTGTCAGGACAGCAGAGAGAGCGATAGCATAGGGGATACAATAGAAAGGAAACGAAAAAGACATAAAGGCAGAGTGAAGAGAGGAAAGAGAGAAAGCAAAGGAGATAAAGAATAAGCAAAGGTAACCAGAAGAGAGACACAAACGAGAATACGAGAAGAAGAGAAAAACTGGAGAAAACAATATGTGACTAGATAGAGAATGAACAAAAAAAAAGAATGAGAGACAGAAAGAATCTGAGAGATAGAGACAGAGGTACAGAAGAAAAGAAAAGAGAGAGGGAGGGAAGAGAGAAAGAAAGAAAGAAAGAAAGAAAGAAAGAAAGAAAGAAAGAAGAGAAAAGAGTCGGGGGAACACCCAGCTCAATCTAACACACATGTTGCAAGCTGACGGTGGTGCCGCCTCTGGCAACTAACCCCAGCAGCATGTGCTAGAGGTTTTCCACCCGCACCCCGAAAAAAAAAACACACCTTCTCATGATATAGCACAACACTGTGAGGGAGAACATATGAGAGGGCCGGAGAAAGAGAGATCTAGAGAGGAAGAGATAGAATACTTGAGAGACCGAGAGAGAAACAGAGAAAGAGAGAGTTAGTGGTGTAGTGTACTTGGAAAAAGTAGAAAAGCGTGGTAAAAAAAAAAAAGTCTGAGGCAAGAGGAGGCTTTTGTGAAGTGTAAAGTGTGTGTAAAAGTGTGAAGTGATGTGAGAGAGAGAAAGAGAAAGAGAGGGAGAGAGAGAGCGAGAAAGAGAGATAGATAAATAGAAACAAACAGATAGAGAGATAGGAGAGCGGAATGGAGAGAGATGGAAGAGGTTGTGAAATAATAGTCATGGAAAGAATACAAGGAAGTATGGAAAGAATACACAGGATGTCATGTTAGAACAACACTGTGCATTACAAACAAGAGACCATCTTTAAGAAAAGGTGGCTGTGTGTGTGTGTGTGTGTGTGTGTGTGTGTGTGTGTGTGTCTGTGTGTGTGTGTGTGTCTGTGTCTGTGTGAGTGTTACAGGAAGATTATCCACACCAGCTGGGTATTTAATGTAATTTGCACCTTGGCAGAGGGCAGGTAAGGGAGAACTCTCCCACAAGAGGCCTTCAAAGTGTCAACTTCAAGTCCTCATTGAGCCATCACTCACACACACTCACACACACACATACACACACACACACACACACACACACACACAAATACAGTCTCTCTCTCTCTCTCCCCGACAGACACCAATCATATAAACAGACGCACGCACGCACGTGCGCATGCACATACACACGCACACACACACACACACACCAACCACACAAAAGTGACGCATACACACACACACTGACATACATACACACACACACTATTGAACCCAAAACAAATTTGCACAGACGACAGACAGAGCTCTCAATACACACACACACACACACACACACACACACACACACACACACACACGAAAACTGCAAAATGGACATCCACTCTCTCCTCCTAAGGAGAGCCCATGCAACAATCGTACTCAAATCTAATCAAGCCCCCATCGCCAAAGCAGGGTAATGGAATAGCGACGCGGGGGAATCGAATTTAGACATCAGTGCGGCCCACCGCTGTTTTCAAATGCTTGAACAACGTCCGCGGGAGTTACCTTACGTTCGCCGCGAGTTCAGATTCTGCGGGTCGTCCACCGAGCCTTGTTCCGTGGCCCCTGGATCGCTCCATTCAACTGTGTGTGTGTGTGTTTGTGTGTGTATGTGTGTGTGTGTGTTTTGCTATCGCCATGATCCTATCATCAAAGACGCAGGGGGCCGAGATTATCTCTCGCTGAAGCGCAAACTTACAATTGGCCCAGATGGTTTCGCGTGTTGGGGCTTTTTTGAAGCGATCGCTTTCGAACTGAGAACGGTGGAAAATCGTGGTGCACCCAAAGCTGAGTCTAAGTAATATTTCAAGTATTAATTGGGTCCCAATAGAAAACATGTTTCAGGGGGTCCTTTATTCAGGTTTCGCTAAAAATTAGCAACAGCCCTTGCATGTGGGACGCTTTACACCAGGGCAGATTTACACAAAGCCAACGACCACAGGCACAGGCAGACACAAAGAGAAACAGCCAGGAAGGGACACACACACACACACACACACACACACACACACACACACACACACACACACACACATGCATGCATACACACACAGGCATGCATATACACACTGAGATATATACTGTACATAAATGCACACATGCACACAGGCACACACACATAAACACACACACATATGGACACATACAAACACACACAAGAAAAAAAACACAATGCACATAGGTATGGCTTGTTTAATGCACATAAAAAGCCAAGGGTATACTACAAAAATGCAATGATGTAGTACATACAAATACATATAAATGTTACGGACAAACACACACACACACACACTACACACACACACACACACACACACACACCAGCACACTGTGATGTGCCCCTGAGTGGCATACAATTGAAACAAAAGTTGCTGCCTATTGTCCTCTTTCAGCTGGTGTACAAAGAGAGAGCCATACTGCTGACCACACCAGTTAGCAGCAGTGAGTGAGTCAGTGTGTGTGTGTGCATGTATGTGCGTGTGTGCATGTGTGTGTGTGTGTGTGTGTGTGTGTGTGAGTGTAGGGTAGAAAGAGATAAAATTATCATGACATCAAGGAAATTAATTGAATAAATTGTGTTTCGTTTGTTACCAAATACGTTATTCTGTGTGTGTGTGTGCACAACTGTATGTTTGCATGTGTGCGGGTCTGCTTCAAGACCAATACAACAACACATTGCATGTGTTCAGGTATTCAGGTCACACACACACACACACACATGCACACACACACGCACACACACACGCACACACACACACACGCACACACACACACACACACAAACGCACATATGACTGGGCAGCAGACACCCCTAACCCCTATGACTGCAACATGGCCCCCAGCCAACTCACTGCCATTAGGGGGAGAGAGTAACAGTTTCACGCACGTGCACCCACACACACACACTCACACACAGATAGCTCCGTCAAAAACAGAAGGGGAACAACACAGAAATTACGCCAGTGATTAAAAAGTAGGCAGTTCAGATTCTGGAGGACTTTAAAACACTTTAAAGCAACTGTACAGTGCCCTAGTTAGCTGGGTTAAAGATGGCAGAAATTGTAGAATATGGTGATAAATATACTTCAGGATGTTTTTTTTTATTTAGAATTTATTTTAGTATTTTTTTTACATTTTAAGGTTAATGTGGTTTGGTTTGGTTAAAATGTATTTTTTAGTTTTCCCGTACACCACGTCCAGCCTCTCTTCTAGAAGTCTACCTTAACAATGTGGTTTTTTAGAAAGCCAATTGAAAGCCTGTGTAAATGAGGTCCGTTGCAGAGGCATGGAGCGAGGTGCTCCCGCTTTGCTTTCACAAACGGCTTGACACAGCAGCGGCGCACACACACAGACACACACACATCGTGTTCAAGTTGGCCTGCCCCTGCGTCCCCCCCACTACCGTTTGGAGAACCAAGGTCAGAGATTTGATTGTTATAAATGTTTTTTTGTGTTAGAAAAATATATTAATTATTGTGCTGTTTTGTTTTTGTGATGTGTGTTTGGGGCTGCTAGTGGATCAGTGTTTTGTTCCGGGACTATTGTGAAGTTTTTAAGAGCCTGTTTTTAAAAGGGGTTGTGTGGTGTGGTCATGTGCTGTTGCTTTTAGTGTGAAAAGAGGTTTTTTTGTCTAGACTTTGAGTTGAAGCTATGAACAACTCTGTCCATAGAGAAGTCATGTTTTATCTGTGTGTATGCATATGTTTATATGTATGTTCACTGTAAACAAACAGCTGCAAGATATGCCTAAATATACATGTTTAACAAAAGCATAAGAAATTGTATAATCCATTGAAGATCATCACAAGATAAGCAGACAGGCAGTCAGTCTTTTAATTTTGTCTGTATTTCCCACGTCAGTGCTAAAGATGGATGTTCTCAGTAGTAGGCCATTGCTCTGTTTTTTTCCTCTTTTGGGTAAGAGGCTTGTGTTTTGAAGTTGCACTTCTGAAGCCATGTCAGGCCTACTTCACTTTCCTTCAGTGTTCTACTGCCCTCCAATGGCCAGATATGATATCTCTTCTTCGGGGGTGACGTAATCCTACATGCTTAACCAGTAAGGGTCCCACACCTGGCTCAAATAAGTGCTACTACTGTTTCTAAGAAAGTGAAAAGGATGAAAGCAGTTCTGAGACTACTGGGAGTAATGGGCTCCCTTCACATTATCATTAAAATGTGCTTTATGTGCTTCTTATCCTAACCTTTTGTCCTGTCTTCTAAGACATCTTCCCTACTCACAAACTAATGTTGTGAACATGAAACATTTAATGACCATACAGTACCATGTGAGTGTAAGACCCTAATCAGCCAAGCGCACGAATGCATTTATATTTAAACACTTCTGTGAGGAAAAAAAAACTAATTTAATGCTAATTGTATGTTTTGATTCTGCTTCCTTTTTCCAGTAAAAACAGTGCATGCGTGACTCTGCTGAAACAAAATGACTTTCTGTGGCTGCCATCGGTGAGTGATTCATTCAATGATGCTGTTGCCAAAACATTATCTATTATCCAACCTGCAAAGTTTACAGTTCACAGCATTTTTACAGTTATGGGTATGGTATGGTGTCAGGACATACTGAGAGATTCTTATGGAATGGAGTCAAACAGGGAAGAAACTCAAACTGTGGTGTTTCTTTAGAGACATTTATTGCTCACAAAATGAGTTATTCAGTGTAACATTAACCTGACTGCATGTAGCCATTTTGGAATGAATGCCTTTACGTGTGTAGTGTCTTTTCTGTGTTTTTAATTTGAGCACACTTTTGGTTAGGAGCATATTGTACAAACTGGTTGACTTCTTGCTGAACTTTCTTGAATTCTTTGTTGATAAATTCTCAGTGGCTGAAATGGTATACATATGTGATTTTACGCCTTCGAATAATCTTGGAATTCCACTGCGGCACTGAGGTTCTTGAACAAACCAACAGCTTTACCTAGAATTACACATTTACTAAGCTACAGGCAAACTCATAGTCAAATAGGTAAATATGTGATGTACTACATAATTAAATGTTCCAAAACAGCACATACCTGCTGGGGCAAATGTACTGTAGGCTAGATCAGTGTAAGACGTAAAATGAATATCTTTAATTATAATAATCAATATAATACCCCTGACTATATAACCTTTATAATCAAAACAGACTTCAGAGTGCATTTTAAAAAGAAAGAGATTGAGTGGGTCAATGAATTGGGTGTTGTCCAAGCTTGTTATCTCTTGATATAATAGTAATAGGCTAACTCATTTTATTTAAAAGCGTCTTTCTTGACACCCAAAGTCACGTCACAAATAGTAACATATGTGAAATATTGCATTTAAAACAAGCGTAGACAAAGACGACAGACTCGGAAATAAAATTTAGCCTACGCAGATGTCCATAAACAGCAGTCAATGGCATGCCTAGTTTAATCATTCACCTCTCTAGGAACATTCATTTGGTTGATATTAAACGTTTGTGTTGGACAAGGGGTTCCAGCAGGCTTCAGTAGGCATCGCATGACCAGCATAGTTCCATGAGCAGAGAAGCATTGGCTTGGACAGGCTACTGTACAGACACTGGGGTGACCCAGAATGTTTGGTATGTGGGTAGATACCCATACATGCATATACACACACAGACACATGCACACGTACACAACCACACACGGACACACACACACACACACACACACAAACACAGACGCCTGCAAAAACACACACACAGAGACACAGGCACACACACATACACACATGCTAACACATCAGCACATTTCCAGGCTGCGTATAAACAATAAAGGCTAGTATAACAATAAAGTTGCCACATGGCTTTTGGTACTGCCAGAAATGGGCAAAAAATACATTAAAATGTATTTTAAAATAACATCAAACGTCGTACAGTATTAGCTCATGTATCACAAAAATACTGTATTTTTGTATTTTGAAAATAGCAAAGCTACTTTTTCAAGGGAGTATGACATCACTTGCAAACATTCCATTTGTCTTACTTTTTTCTGCTTCTTTATGAGAATAGTGACTCTGATTATATCGCTACTGTTAGAAGACAAACCCTACATGCCATACATCTGCAACTAGTCAATAGATCAACTATGGTGACCTGCCTGTTACAACTCAGCCTGAATATCAGAAATTCAAAAATTAAATGTCACAGCTGAACTGAAGTTCACAGTTCAGCTTCGGAGGACACATACGCACACCTCACAGTGCCAAAATTGTAGCAAAAAAAGGCGAAAAAGATAGACTAATGCATGAAAGAGTACCTTGTGACTGATAGAGTGCATTTTTAAAAAAAGAGGGTGTGTGTGTGTGTGCGTGTGCACGTGTGTGACCTACACGTTGCTCTTTCTGAATCACATTATTCTGATCACAACAAGCCTGGGCAAATTGCCAAGACAGTATCCGTCAGAGCTTACTTCATTGTTTTATGATGTCATCACACAGCCATTTCACAGAATGCAATCTGTAGTATTTTTAACTACACGAATATACGCCAGTTGAGTAATTGAATACAAACTCATTTTCGCAATTTGGTAAAATATAAATTACAGTATATTATTTTGCATCTTAATTTACCTTTAAAAATACATGTATCATAAACAAGCTGCTCATCAATATGAACAGTAATTGTTAATTTCTATAGTCTGGTGTTTGTCTAGTTTCATCTATTATAACATGCCAACAACTGCATTTATTTATTTTTTTTTGGCTGTGTAAATCCTAACCAGATGTGTTTTCTGATCATGTTCATGTTTGGACCTAACCCTCGATATTGCCAGTATGTGGGTAAAGCTAGGTAACAGTAGTTTGAGCTCAGTATCTGAAAAGGTTAATGTGTAGCCTAATGTCCAGAGTTCACATTTCGCCATCAATTGTATTTAGGTCGGTGTTTACGTTTTAGGTGTCCATCAATCAAAACAATACAACGTGTTGTGCACCATTTTTCTAAAAAGCAATGATTTTACTTTTCTTGGCTTTGTATGACTTGTGACTGCTTGGTTTTTCCTCTACGCACACTCGCGTGTCGGTGCCGGTCAGTATTGTGCAATAGGAGCACGTGACGTGAGTAAGGAAAGATTCTCGAGCGCTACGCCAGTAGTAAGTTGGAGAGTAGGGGAATTTTGTAGCCTAGCCATCATCTACCCGCTGCACTGATATAAAAAATAGTATACTTTAGAGGTCAGTGCCCCGCTGTCTGTCGCTATACGACAGTTACGCTGAAGTTTTGTGGTTGTAATGTCCTCAAATCGCTCCTCGTAAGTGTGTTACTTGTCTCTCAGCTTAAAGTGATTTCGAAAGAAATCAGACTAGATACGTGCGCGCGAGACTGAAAGCTGAGGCGCCTTAACTGACATTGTTGTGGGTGGTGTGGGCTAATCCACATTTTGAAAATAAATAAGCAACTATGTGGTTTTAAATCGATCAATAAGTTCGAGCTAAAGCAATGTACAGACAATGACAGTTACATAGGTGCGTTTTTCTGACATCAAAACATTATTCAAACCAAACCTGTGCCTCTCAGAGGAAAACAATAAATGCCAATGAGCTGTGTAGTCTAACTTTGTTAGGACCGTTTTTTGTGAAATAGGCCACATTTTCTCAGTGTTGACAGTAACATTGTACATGTTGAGTTAATGCACTGGTTTGATCTGTTGACTGTTATGCAGCGATGGAGTCCATTGTGCAGAAATGGCAATGGTCTGCCTCAATGACTTCGAGGAGTATGCCAAGATGCATCTCAACAAGTCAACCTGGGACTATTATGCCGCCGGGGCAGACGAGTGTTGCACCAGGGACGACAACCTTCTAGCCTACAAACGGTACGTTGTAGTCTGGAGCAAATATCGTGAATGTCGCTGTCTAATATGCCCTACCTAAATGTCATCCAGGACTTCTTAAAGTGGACAGTGTCTGTTATACAAGCAGTGTTAAAGTTGATCACATACAAGACGACTTTTTGAGCTGTGTTGCCTTAACTTTATAATCCAGTCAGACTATAAGGAATTTAAAACTAGTAATGGGGAACCTAGATTCGAAAGCTACAATTCAGCACCATAGCCATGAACTATATCATATACTAGATCAACTGATTTTAACAACTCTTCAGCCAGGTAGAAGAGTTTACTCATATTACCTGCACAGTTAGAACCAGAGGATTTGGAATGTGGTTTTGGATTGTAGCTTGTAAATCCATGTTGCCCATTACTGCCTATAACATTATTGGCTGGCAGTGCTCAAAAAGTTGCCCCATGTATTATCACCTTAAAAGTCAAAGGCAGAATGGTGATTGGTGAAAGAGGAAGAAAAGAGATTTAAAAAAAACTTTATTAACTTCATTAACTTGTTGCTGACACTATCTTCCTGTAAAAAGAGTGGACATAGTCTTTAAGATAGTTACAGAGTCCAAAGCCTAAACTCCTAGAAGCAAAGACAGTCAGAAAAGCTGAAAGTCATGTTACTAAAGTCACTTAAGTCACATTCCCTATCTGAGTTGTTTTTCCAGAATCCGTCTGCGGCCTCGAATTTTGAGGGACGTGTCAGTGAGTGACACGAGGACCACGATTCTGGGAACAGAGATCGCCTTTCCCATCGGCATTGCGCCCACCGCTTTCCACTGTCTGGCCTGGCACGAGGGGGAGGTTGCCACAGCAAGGGGTCAGGAGTGCTCTACTGCCATCTAAAACCGATCCAAAACTAGTGCCACTCCCAATATTGATCAGTTACTGTATTTGTATTGTATTCATGTATTTCAATAAGATTTTACAATTTCCATTGAGATTTCCCAGTGTTTATTTTTTATATATTTTGTTTATATATTTTGCTGTCTGTGTTTCTGAAAGTAATGCACACTGTGTGGTAATGCAGTGTTATGCAGTATTACAGGGCAGTAGATTTTCTCACCAGTAGATGGGGATATTAACACTTAGGTAGGACTTTACTGAGACAGTCACTGTTCTTTCCATTTGGGGAATTGGCAACAGCCACTCAACTGTCAGACATGAGAACAGTATTGTCCCGTTCTTCTATTTGTCCAGGTTTCTCACATACTGCCTCTTATGTTTTCCTATTTTTTAATTCATTATACTTCCCCTGACTTTACCTTCACGTGTCAGCTGTAGGATTACATTACATTTCTCTACCTCTGAATCGTATCCTTTCTCACTATCTGAAGCATCCTCTCTCTCTCTCTTTCCATCTCTTTTGGTCTTCATCTCACTTTTTCTGTCTCTATCTTCTCTGTCTCCATCTTTCTCGGTCTTTGTCTACCGCTTTTTGTCTCGATCTATCTATCTATCTATCTATCTATCCCTTTTTTCAACAGCTGCGGAGTCTCTGAACAGTTGCTACATCAGCAGCACCTACTCCACCTGCTCTGTGGAAGAGATCACAGCTGCGGCGCCCAATGGCTACCGCTGGTTCCAGCTGTACGTGTACCGCGACCGCAAGCTGTCTGAGCAGCTCATCCACCGCGTGGAGGCGCTGGGCTACAAGGCCCTGGTGCTCACGGTCGATGTGCCCTACACCGGCAAGAGGCGCGACGACATCCGCAACCAGTTCAAACTCCCACCTCACCTGAAGGTCAAGAATTTCGAAGGGGTCTTCCAGGTAAATATTCCATCAGATTGTAACAAAGACAGGAATATACAATGCTATCACTACTATGTTGATTACTGTTGTTATTATTATTTACTAGTATTTTATTTATTTATTATTTATTATATACGTTGTATTTAATTTAAATACCTGCCATGTATTGGAAATCACTCTTTTTAGGACTTTTGAACAACTGCTTTTTGAACACTGAGCACTTCCCTTAGCTGTAGTAGTGCTTGTGTTGTAATTTTTGTTTCGTTAAAAGAACACATGAACATGCCTTAAATCTTTTTCTGCTAGTTATTTAACACCTTGTCGTTTGTACTCGTGTCCAAACCTTGTGCGTCAGTGTGTGCCTGCCTGTTATCCTCCGCCACAGGAGAACGTGGGCCCAGACGAGTACGGCGTCCCCACCAACACGCTGGACCCGTCCATCAGCTGGAAGGACGTGTACTGGCTGCAGTCGCTGACGCGCCTGCCCATCATCATCAAAGGCATCCTGACCAAGGAGGATGCCGAGCTGGCCGTGGAGCACGGGGTGCAGGGCATCATCGTGTCCAATCACGGTGGCCGGCAGCTGGATGGTGGACCGGCTACTGTGAGGGACTAGCACATCAGGGGATGGATGCTACTACACACAATAATCATTTATACGCACTAGTGACGGGCAACCTGTGAGGGACTAACATGTCAGGGAATGGGTGCTACAAACAGTAATCACTGATACACAGAGGTGTCAGTCCTGCCTTTAGAGAGTAAAAACCCTGTTATGTGCCTGTGCTGCTCTGCTGACTCCTGCCTGTGCACTTAAAGTCAATTTCACTCATTAGCAGATTGAAGGCCACCGCACACCTGTTCCGACAGCATTGCAGAGCACTTTCGAATTCGACAATTTCGGTTACTCCCGCACACTGGCGGCGCACTGTATAGCCGCAGACATCATAGTAGTCTTTTTGAAATCACCGTCTTCCAGGGATTATCAACGGTCAATATGTCTTCGAGTCTATATGGGTTTCAGATTAATTTTGACAATAAATCTATCAGAAGTTGTCAGATTATATCATAACCTTAACATTGGTGTTGTTTATGCATTTACTTATTGTATGGACCTACAGAAACGGTTAATTTCTTCACAATAGAACATGGATAAACAACGAGCGGCTCCGACAAAAATAGAGCTAGAGTTCGGTGCTGGTGTGCGGGGTTGTATTGAAACCAATGGAATGGAATGTTGGAAGAGCAGTGCTCTGCACTTTGTCGGAACCGGTGTGCGGTGGCCTTTACCCGTCTGACGGTTTATATGCTCAGTAGAGTGAGCTGGTTCAGAAAGTGGTTGTGTTAAATATGTTGCAGCGTTTTTTGCTCTCTGAAACTGGGAATGGCACTTCTGTATATACTATGTGGCACTGGGAAAAGTTGGCTTGGCATTCTTGTGTAGTTATAGTACTTTAAAGAAGTTATAATAGGTCCCATGCATGTTAATAGATGTATTTTCAAATTGCATCACTGAGTGACTGCTAATAGTGTACTGCTAGTAGTATACCAAGAATCTGAGCTGCAGGCTGTCAAGGCTGGGAGCAAACCAGTCAACCTGATCCCACCACATCCATTTCAACAGCCTATCAGTTATGTGTTAAGCTCAAGGCCACAAAGGCCTCCTGTGTGTGTGTGTGTGTGTGTGTGTGTGTGTGTTTGTGTGTGTGTGTGAGAGAGAGTGTGTGTGAGTGAGAGAGAGTGTGTGAGAGCATGTGTGTGTCTGGGCTGTTTCTTCAGGTGTGTATGGGTGGGAGAGTGGTTGAAGGCCTTACTGAGTGCACAGATGTGTGTGTGTGTGTGTGTGTATGCACGCATGTCTGTTTGTGTGCACTAATGTTTACGTATGTAGGGGTAAGTCAGGGTTATGTTAGGCTTGTGTTTGTGATATGTCTGTAATGAGTGAGTGGTTGAAGGCCTTGCTACATGTGTGTGTGTGTGTGTGTGTCTCTAAGTGTGTGAGTTTAGCCTTCACCGTGCTTTCTCTCCCCCTGTGTGTGTTTATCAGATAGACTGTCTGTCAGAGATAGTGGACACAGTGCAGGGCAGGATCGAGGTCTATATGGATGGGGGGATACGCACGGGCAGTGACGTGCTGAAGGCCATCGCTCTAGGAGCCAAGTGTGTGTTCATTGGCCGCCCTGTCGTGTGGGGCCTGGCGTATAAGGTGAGGGAGTGAGCGAGTATGTGTGTTTGGAAGTATGTGCGTGTGTGTTTGTGAATATGTGTTGTCAGTTTTTGTTGTATGCCACTGTATGTGCGTGCCTATTTTTAGGTTCACGTATACATGGGTGAGTCTGTTTCTCAGTGTCATCACCTGTATGTGAATGTTATTTTTCTGACCCCCTTTTGAGTTTGTTCTATCCCCATATTTGTTTGTTTTTCTGTGTGTTGTTAGTTTGGGGTAATTAGCTTTTTATTTTGCATTAGTAGGTGTGTCTGCGTTTGTGTGTGTTTTGGGTTGGGGTTGTGCGTGGCGTTCCAGTCACGTCTTACTCAGCTTCCTGTGGTTAGACTAGAAGAAGCTGAACTAAAAGAGGCTGTGCTGCTGTGTTTGCAAATATAGTTCAGCGTTTCCCCGATATGCATTCAGCACCACCACTGCTAAAACCATGAGCACTGCTGCTGGTCAGTACGCAGCCATTTCATTTGCACACTGTGTAAGCACAAAAGGCTTATGTTTAAGTCTTAATCTGCTTGTTTCTTGACTCATAAGATCTCAGAAGTCACCATTTATGGTGTTATTTACAGAATTCGCCCCTGGACCACCTAACATAAGGGGGGTTAACAGCATTTCTTGAGTGACATAAGAAAGAAATAACACATTTGTAGGGCAAACACTGATGTTACATATTAGAAATATCCAAGCCTGCAGACTGTCACAAGACTAGAAATTCACACCCAACTCGTTGCTGTGCTGCACGTCAGCACAGTCAGTAAGAGGAATTTGTGGATTTTCTGTGAATTCTTTAGCTCGGTTCGCAACGCCCAACTGTGAGGGTGTAAACACAGTTTCACAAGTTCTCTAAACACTGGCGTTATGTGTGATGTTTTCAAACACTGGAATCATGTGTTGTTGTTCTCTAAAAACTGGCATGATGTGTTGTGTCATCTGACAGGATCACATCATTAATAGCCTTCAACTATTCTAATGCGTATGAAAAGATTGGCCTAACCACTGATCCCTTACACTTACAGGATTATAAAGTTACTTTCCGTTTTGAAATCTGACTGTGCTTAGCTTCACTCTTTAACCTTAACCTACTCTTTAAACTCAGCTGGCTAATAATAAAACAGTCATGTGTGGTTTTCTCTCACTCTGGTGTAGCTGCATGATGGGACCGCCATTTTACTTGCCTTAATTTTGTAGTTGGAATAGATGGCTTTCCCTAAACACAGATGAAATTCCCTGACAGGGTGATAATGTTTGACATTTTGTCTCAAGTTTTGAATTTAGATTGTGCTTAGCTTTGCTCATTAAAGTTACCAGCTTCTTTATAGTGAACTGGTTAATAATGGGGAGTGCATTTGCAACATTGCCCCCAATAAACGGGTACTGTGTTAAACTTCAAAACCGCACAGCTTGTTAAAGGGAACCTCACCTGGTTATTTTCAGTGTTTGTAATATTTTAGGTGTACTAATGCAGGATTTTTATGCTACAGTTATGTTCATTCAAAGTATGGTGTCTCATGTTGTACAACTATTTAACCTCAGTCTAAAATGTGTTGTCATTGGCTTTTTTCTCATGAAAGCAGAAGCAGTAAAGATTGATTACACTGCCACAGGCATGCTTTAGGAGAATTCTTTGGCTTTCTTTTTGTAGTATCTTTTCCACATGGAGTAAGGACTGTAGTACAAGGTGATGTTACCTTGTTTTAGAAATGAAAGTGAGAAATATGCAAATTGCAAAAAAAGGCTTCTGTAGGAATACAGTTACTTCCTCTAGCATGTACATTGGCCTTTTTCTAACTCTGTATGCTTTTTATGTATACAGAACCTACACGGCACACAGCACAAAGGAAAAAAAAACCTATTGCAATTTCTTTCATGTTTTCTTATTGATTAATTGATTTTTTGATTGACAGCATATTTGTCTTTATGCTGTTTAGTCAAGTTTGAAGTGTTTTACTATGTGCTGAGGCCTCGTTCTTTGACTGCCATTTTTCTCTCAGGGTGAGGAGGGAGTTCGAGAGGTGCTGCAGATCCTCGCTGATGAGTTCCGCTTGTCCATGGCCTTGTCGGGTAAGCACTGACCTTGGGACACTTCACTTGGGGAGCTCTGTGTGTGAGCAACGAAAAAGACCTGACTTGCTCCATCTCACCCTCTCTTGTCCCTCTCACCCCTGCAGGGTGCCGAAACATTGCTGAGATCAACAGGAATCTCATTCAGTTCTCCAAACTTTAACCCAGAGTGCTCTGGACTGCCTGCAAAACTGCAAGATGGGGGGTGGGGTTACACAGGCCATTTCGACTGCAGACACATCACCGATCAAGTGCTCTTTGGAGCAAAAAGCCTTTAGCCTATGCAAAGGACAGCACCTGACAAAGCCACACATGGCTTTAGCCTTAATTGGTCTGGACTGAAATTATATCACTGGCAATAACAGCCACTGCTTAGAATCACTAACCGGATTTGCCACAAGATTTTCACACCAGCTAATCAATCAGAAAGATCCACACATCTTTTGTGGTATTTTTTCCTTTCTTTTCTTTCCTTTCTCTCTCTCTTTTCTCTCCTTCTTGGGCAACAGCGATTGTAGCTGGGTGTGCAAGCATGTGTGCGGGTGTGTGTGTTTGGGCTGGCAGGAGCGATGATTCTGTGAGAGGCAGGAACAGAGGGAGAGGGGAAGAACCATTGACATAGAAGTGACCAGAGGGAGTCTGCCCTAAAGCGACTCATGGCCTTGCGTGGTGGTAGTGTTGGTGGTGGTGGTGGTTTGGTCTCTGGAGAGGAACCACAGGAACTGGGAATTTCAGAACTATTTATCTGAGCTTGTTATAACTGCACGTTGATGATGAGAGAATTGTTATGTGGACAAGACGAGAGGAAGAGGCTCAGCAGGGAATGGAAGGACTAATAGAATCACAGAATGCGCAGAAGAGGCCGAGCACGGAATGGGAGGACTGAACACTATTTTTTTTCTGCAGAGAGTTCTCTCTGTCCCTTATCCTAAAATGGCGTGGAATGATTTTGTGTCTTGAAGATACAATGAGATTATATGAATCAGTCATATTAAATATATTTTACAGCATGCTTTGATCAATGCCCTCCGCTGTATGTCTCTCATTCAGATGTCTCATTCTTTCCAGGAACATTTATGGAACGATAACAATTGCTATCACACAGAACAGTTAAGCAACTCACAAAGTAAGATTAGAACTCTAAAAAAATAATAGGGAAGGAAGAAAGAAATTATTATATTATTATTATCTACTATTATGCGATGTAGAAACAATCAGTCTCCTACTAAGACCTTTTTAACCAAAAACAAAGATCACCAATATATTCTTTTAACAACAGACTCTTCCTGATTGTTGCATACAGCTGAAACACAGACTTTCAAAATCCTCCCTTGCTAACTGTCAAGAGGAAGTCATACTGTTAGTTTTTTTGGTTTGAGACACTTCTTAGGCCTGTTTCACAATCTACTTGGGTCCAGTGAGGTAAGTACGGAGTGCTTACAGTGTGTGTGTGTGTGTGTGTTAAACAGGCTGAGTAAGATAAAGACTGAGATGGGAAACAAAGCAAGAAAGACAGAGAACAAGAACGAGCGAGAAAACAGAGAGACAGAAAATCGAGAGACCGAGAAAATGAGAACTAGCACAGGAAGTCACTGAGGTCTAAGTTAACTCCCTCAGCAGAAGAAAAATTGTCACAAACTGTATACACGCCTTAATGTAGACCCTAGCGTCCAAACGATGGACCTCTAACAAACCTCTGCTTCAGCTTTCATTGGTGACACAACAGCAAAGGAAAAGCTTCTACAGGTAAGTCTATAGGTAACTGTCCAGCCAACTTCAACTACTAAACAGACTTCTGTGTAGGTAATACTTTAGCTAAGCTAAGGTAATACTTTACTTAGACACCTTCCAGATGGCTTGCTAAAATTCAGTTTCATTCTGTGTACTGTTTACTGACTTATCACCTTAGTCAAAGCCAACCCATATCTTTAAGCCAAACAAGTCAGAGTTTAAATAGATGGTTTGTAAGCATCTGTGGGACCATCAATCTATATGACTATCTAAAGGACCTTAAGTGTAACTAGGTACTAATCTCATAAGACAAGGTTACACTAGCCCCGTTTACATGGACACAAAATTTCACTTTTAATCTCTTTATTTACAGAAACCGATTAAAAACGTCCCATATATACAGTCAAATAATCGGATTCAAATGAAACCGTTTAAATTTTCAAACCGATTAAAATAGGTGGTTTACACCTTTCTTGTAACGCGAATCTCTTTATTTGAGGCTCATATAAACAGTTCGGTAGAATTCTAATAATCTGATTAAATTCAATCGGATTCAAAAAAGGTGTCCATATAAACGGGGCTTTTATCAGTTTTTATGCAAACAGGAAATTTAACAAGCATAAAGAGAAGCCTAAATTCAGTGGTAAACCAGCACTTAGCCTTTATATTCTGCTTCAGCTAGCTATCCAAGTGTATAAACATTCTGTTCAACAATTTGTTAATGTCCCAAATCATCACTACTGAGTGTGATTGCTTTTAGGAAGCCAGTGACTTTGCTGTCAAAAAACAGACAGTGTGTCATGAATTCAAGACAATGCACGATGCACAACTGAATCCTCACTTATGTAGTGTGTATTTTAACAACTAAGTCTGCTTCTCCCTTGAACTTGCAAGTACAAACACAACAACAACAAAAAAAAGAGATGTGTGGTTGGGAATTTGACGCACGACATGGCAGCACATGCAAATATGTATGCTCCTGCTTTGCCAGGGACTACCCACATCCTCACTATCTAGCAGAGGATGCACCTGTCACAGACACATCTTTTTATGATTGGTGCACGTCATACAGTGACAAGTCCTTGCCACAGGATGACTATGAACTCTTGTTTCATTTCTCTTCTCGGACTGAGTTTTGAGCTCACCAAACACTATAACGGGTTGTTTCGTACGCTGTAAGTGCAGAAGAAGTCAGTGTGATCTCTACAAAGGCTCTCCTCTCTTTTTGTCAGCAGGACGTATAAGGGTCTGTTTGAGCAGCAACTAAAGTGCAACCATGGGGTAAGAGCACAGAGTGCATTTCACCATTTTGTACAGTGTTTCACGAAAAATCAGCAAATCTAGTAGTAAGAACTCAATCAAAACTTGTTGGTTGGTTGTTGACAGGAACAATAAATTCTTTGATGAAAGAAGCAAAGATGAGTTGTCATTCACAGTATCTCCAGGGTGCAAAAGCACTGCTAAACATTTTGGACTTGGAAAAAAATTGTAATGTCGGGGCCCCCAGTAATAATGATATTAGTCTTAATGTTCTACTGTCAGCGGGCCCCTGTTAGTGCAGGGCCCCTATGAAGAGCCGTAACTGTCCTCCTGCCATGCGGCAAGTCTGACATGGTGTGTCACTCTAGCCAGGGTGGCACTGCCATAGTACTTTCACTCCATTTTGTATTTCACTATAGTACTGTTGAGCAATTCTCTTAAGACTCCACCTTCCCTCAACCAAATCTTTTGGTTTTAAATTGGCCATGATTAATTAAAGGCAGGCCCAATGGTTTTAAAGTTGACACAAAGTACAGTGATCCCTTATCTATTGAGGTAGTTACGTTCTAAAAGCCCCTGTGATAGGTGAAAATCCAGGATATAACAAGACCATATAGAAAACATTTTTTTAGTATAGTTTAAGCCTTAAAATACCCTTCCCAAGATGCTGTTTTAATACATTCATTATGTACATTATTATTGAATTATTACTGCATTTTAATCAATACTTACATGTTACGAAATAGTTATTATACATTATAAGATTGTTCTGACAAACTTTTTTGGCATGCATATAGCAAGGGATCACTGTACTCAATCACCAATAAGTAAACATAAGCCGATAGAGCTAGGCTACTTGAGTTTGTGTAAAGAGTCTGGTCCACAAAGTTACTGTTGCTGTGCTGTGTTTCAGAAATGGTGGGGAGGAGGGCAAGCTGCACCGTCGTCTGTCACGACTCGGGAGCCGACACCAGTCGAGGGAGCCCCCCCGGCCCCCACCTCAGGCCGACAAACCCCCCACCACAGCTCCGGCACCAGGCACCTGCACCTGCACCTGTACCCAGGCCCCCTGAGGTAGCCCCAAAACCACCAGCTCCAGAACCAGCACCCAAACCTCCAGTCGCTGCCCCAAAGCCACAGGAGGCACCCAAGCCAAGCCTTCCTCCCCGACCCCAGAAGAAAGTGTTCCTGTGTGAAAACCACGGCAATGCCATCTTACAGGTATGCTTTGCAGGGGGCACTTAAAGTTTGAAGTTTGAGGCCTACAAAAGAATACAGTTTTGAGCCTGGTTATAATTATTATTAACAGTGTCCCTTAAAGGACCCTTAGAATTAAGGGTCACCTGGCTCCGCCTCTGAGATTTTGTACTGTCACTAGCCGGAATGACATCCTCTATTGTGTTATAGAGAATTAGAGTTCACTTTCAAGTAGAAGACTAGAAAGAGACACTAAAGCTGTTCCAACATTTTTTTTTTTAAGTAAGCAATTATCGTGATAAATCATCGAGATAATGTGTCCTAACTAGGGCTGTGCAATATGGCAAAACGCAACATCACAATATTTTTGTCTATTTTACAATATACTATACTTTATATATTTGTGTGAGACAGATAAATTAGGAGTGAACGCAATCAACACCAGCATTATGAATACAGGCCTATGTACAGCTTCTGGTTTTGAGTTGCTCTGGTCATAGTGCTGCTACTCTCAGCGGTTACCGTTTTATTGCAGTTTGGCGTTGCCTGTTCCTCATTTTCCTGCCAAAACCCCTTGCTATTTTCTTCTGAACTAATTCATCCGCTAACAATTTTTATTTCAAACCGGCTCACAGTTCAGTACATGAGCAGTAGGATGCGCAAGCTACTGCTGATTAGGTGCTGGACCACTTTGGATTACATTACATTACACTTAGCAGATACTTTTATCCAAAGCGACTTACAAAAAGGAGGACATAGGCTAACAGAGGTGTAGAGGAACACAGAGGGTTTGGCCAGATGGTTTGTATTAGAGGATCGCAACACTCTGGACGGGACGTGAGCTTTTAGTAAGACAATAGCAAAACCCCAAACTGAAAGTAAGAAACCTTCTGGCTTTAAGCTCAGCACCCAAATGTCACCCTAAATCTCAAAGGGATTCGGGATTGGTTAATGAGTGTGGTCATCCATTAGCACTTGACTATAAGCCCTTAACAGTGAGTCAAAGCAGGTGCTATAATGATCCTTATACAGGTGCCCAAACACAGAACATATAGCGAGCTTAGTGGTGTGGAGGCTTAATAAGCTACAGCTGACATTTACTTTTTTTTGGAAGGGTTTTCAAATATTTAATCAATTCCTAATACCTTCTAAAAAGCTTTGCCTCCTTTGTCATTTGTTAATTTGCTGTGTTATAACTTTTGTTCTGGGCAGGGTTTAAACAGCTTTCGCTTCGATGAGACGCTTTGTGATGTGACCCTGGTGCCGGGAGACAGCAGCAAGACCTTTCCTGTACACAGAGCCATCATGGCCTCTGCCAGCGACTACTTCAAAGCCATGTTCACAGGTGAGACCTCAAACCCATGTTCACAGGTGAGACTCCAAAACCATGTTCACAGGTGACACCTTACAGTCATGCTCACAGGTGAGAACTCAAAGCCACGTTCACAGGAAAGACCTTACAGTCATTCTCGGTCAGACCTTATAGTCCACCGCACAGTTGCAACCCCACAGTCATTCCCACAGGTGTCACCTAAATTCATCATCGAACTGGCTATAAGTTATGCTCACAATTGAGACCATAAAGTAATGTCACATATCAGACCTCAACGTTGTGTTCCAGCACGTTCCTTGGTAATACCACAGGAAATCCACAGCCTAGTTTGCTGGTGATTCAGGTAGTGGGAACTTCATTGGTAGAGTCTGTGTGATCGTGACAGTGTAAGTAAGAGCCAATCTAATAGCACTTTTGGGCTAACAACTCTCCTATAGACTCCAGGAACAATGTAAACAGTGAAAATTTCCACTTGTGGTGGGAACCAGAGGTGGTCTGTGAGGTCTGGAATGACAGTGACACAATGACAGTTGGCTCAAGCTCAAAACATAGTAAAAGAAAAACAATGTAGGACAGTGTGAGTGTGTATTTGAAATGTATTTGAAAAAACTTTTTCAAAATGTATTGAAAAAACGTTTTAACGATTGGTATTACATGCACAGTAAAGTTTAGGAGGAAGCCACCTCAGCTGTTGGTATAGCTTGACATCATGGCCATTCTTCACCATGTTTACACTTCTAGATATGGGAGTTTCTGTAATAATTTATTATGCTTCATATGAGTAAATGTAAAGGTGAGAGACAAAAGCAACGGAGAGATAAAACCAAAGAAGATATAAAAATATGATTAAAAGTAGAATCGGCTCTGTTGCCTCTGACAAGCTACATCTCTGTCTCCATCTCTCACCTCATCTCAACCCCCTACCACCATCTTGTCCCCATACCTCCCAAACACACACACACACACTTTATACCAACACACACCTTGTCCCCACAACACCCCTCCCCAACACACACACACAACTTGTCCCATACCCACCACCACATGCGCACACACACCTTGTCTTCATATTCCACCCAGGTGGAATGAGAGAGCAGGAGCTGAAGGAGATTAAGCTGCATGGCGTAAGCGGCGCCGGCCTAAAGAACATCATCGACTTCATCTACACGGCGCGGCTGGACCTGAGCGTGGGCAGTCTGCAGGACACGCTGGAGGCCGCCAGCTTCCTCCAGGTCCTTCCTGTGCTCGACTTCTGCAACCAGCTACTCAGCAGCGAGGTGAGCATCATGGACGGGAAAACAATACCATTGATAACTGCAGAGGAACTAATATATATATAGTGTCTATATGTATATCTTATAGTAATCTTATAGTAGGCATTGTTAAAAATGTGTGATGCTGAACACTACTGTAACCTCCTATGGCAGATCACCATAGATAACTGCATAGAGGTGGAGCGCATGGCCACAGACCTGCTCCTGGAGGACGTCCAGACGCACGTGGCCAACTTCGTGCGGGACAACTTCCCGGAGCTGCTGCGGAGCGGGTGCTTCCTGCAGCTGTCCGAGTCCAGCATGACGTACGCGCTGTCCAGCGACGGCCTGAAGGGCCTCTCCGAGATGGAGCTGTACCGAGCGGCCCGCGCCTGGATCGCCCACGATCCGCCAACCCGCCGCCCGTCGGCCTACGCCCTGCTGCGCCACATCCGCTTCCCCCTCATGACCCCTGCTGAGCTGCTCCAGATCTCCCAGGAGGTGGACCAGGGCGAGGGTGCCGAGTGCGGAGTCGCTGGTGCTGGTGGTGGTCGAGCCACAGGAGTGGCTAAAACTACCACACCACAGGAGCCGTCACTGATGCGCTCCAACACGGCCTGTGTGAACCTACTCCTGGAGGCCAGCAACTACCAGATGCTGCCCTTCATGCAGCCGGCCCTGCAGACCGAGCGCACACGTATCCGCTCCGACGCCGTGCGTCTGCTCACCCTGGGCGGCGTCATGCGCCATCAGCTGGTCGTCAGCCGGGAGCTGCGTTTCTTCGAGAAGGAAGAGGAGGGTGCTGGTGGCGGTAGCGAGGTGGCAGGAGGCGAAGGAGGAAGCTGGCGGGCGCTACAGCCAATGGAGGTGCCACGCTACCAGCACGGCGTAGCGCTGCTGGGGGGGTTCCTATTCATCGTCGGGGGCCAGAGCACATATGACACCAAGGGCAAGACGGCGGTGGACAGCGCCTATCGCTACGACCCGCGTTTCGACCGCTGGCTGCAGATCGCCTCGCTCAACGAGAAAAGAACCTTCTTCCACCTGAGCGCTCTTAACAGGAAGCTGTATGCTGTCGGAGGCCGCAACGCCACTGGGGAGATCGGTGAGTGGCTATAACATGTCTGTAACTGTTACTGAATGACAGAGGGACAAATCCAAAACATTCACTCATTCACAATATAGTGCACCATGAACCAGACAATGTAACTGACAAACTATGCGGCAAATCTGAAATGTTCACTTGTTGACTACACAGTGTACTCTACAGGAAACCAGACATCAGAACAGGGTGGGCCAAAAGTAGGCTTAAACTTTTTAAAAACATTGACAAAAACAAACACATATGTGAAACAAATAGTGAAACAACTGTAAGCCTACTTTTACCTTCTCGCCCCCAGTATAGTGCAACAGGCTACTTACCAAGTGAACATTTCAGACAGGCCCTATTTAATCTTAATAGTGAATGCAGCCATTTTAAAGCTGTATTACACTGCCCAGATATGAATATTTCAGTTCATGATTTAAAAATATCCTGCAATGACTATTTAGGGACTGCAGTGCTATTTAGGGAACATAAACTGCACCTGCAAAGTGAGTGCTGCAGACCAGAGACGCTGTTGTGTGCCTAAATGAGTATTCTCTTACACAGCAAAGAGGGGTTACACACAGTCCTTGCTAATAAAAATGTGTTGGTCATTTCCAGCTTCAGTGGAGTGCTACAGCCTCAACAAAAATGAGTGGACCTTTGTGACACCAATGGTGGAGGCACATTATGGCCATGCTGGTGCAGTCCATGGTGGTCTAATGTATGTTTCAGGTGAGTAAAATTTTACAGTAAACATTATAAAAATGGCCATTTCTTTCGTTCACTAAGCCAGGCACTCTAAGCTAGTTCTGCTGTTTTATGTCTCAATCCACTTTCACCCAGTACACAACTTCCCATTCTGGTTGCGTTGAAGGGAATTTGGTTGGTTCGAAAACAAAAGACCCCATTCTAATACACTCTCTGGGGTAACAGCCTTGAAACGTTCTGAGGCCCTCTCTCTCTATTAGGCTGAGGACGGTGGGAAAGTTTAGGTGCTGAAAGCAGTTGGTCAGGAAACCCAAAGATGTCCTCACTCAAAGTAGGTCAGTGAGATATAAATCATCTGTGGTTTCCACCACAACAGTCACTGCATGCGCATCTTAGGCCACTGAGCTAAACTCTCAGACATTCCTTTGTGTGAAATGTCAACGGTGCCTGGTGTTTGTTATGCTCATTCAAATGACTGTAAGATGGGCTGAAATAGACTGGGTTCATTGCACGCAACTCTACTCTACGCTTTCTCAGTGGCATTTTGATGGTGTTTGCGATGTTCCAGATAACCCAGACTTCTTTTGTTACTGACATTTTATGAGCATCAAGCATTCATGTTGCATCAACATCCTTTTTATGTGTGTGTGCACATAACCACTAAAACATTTGTGGCAAGGGTACGGTTGTGCTTTCACATGTTTCTTGTTCCTGTTAGCAGGTTGGGTTGGCATTAAACTGTACAAAAAGCTAAATCATGTTGAAGGAAACCATGTCTTCTAGAACGGAGAAGACGCAGATGATTTCAGATGACGATGACATCTCAAGGCTTTGTACCACGTCACCTTGTAACAATTGTAAGCAAGGCTATTAGGGCCTTGTATTGTGGGTGAAGTACAGAAACCGGTCAGGGACAGCCGATGAAAAAACTAAATTGTGAGCCTGCATCCATTTACATCAATCAATCAACTTCTTTGTTTATAGTGTAAACTCACCGTATAATGGCCTCAATATACTTTATAAACAAGAAACCAATTCACCAGCAAGACAAATACAAACACACATCCAAGAACAAATGGCCAAATATCCTATTTAAATGACCCTGTTAATTAACTGACATTGTTTCTCTAAAATAAATAAACACAAACATCAGTCACACTAAGAGGCAGCGTGCCGTTTAGTCTCTAAGAGAGGCTGCATTGCAGCAGGATGTCGCTGACAGAGCAGGCAGCGGTGTCTCAGGTCAGGCTGCTGCTCGTACCTCCGACCACATCCTTCCTGCTCAGCGCTGTTTGCAGAGAGGGACAACTTACAACACTGGGGACAAGAGGGAGGGGGTGGGTGGTGTGTGTGGGGGGGGGGTCAGAGGCTGCAAGGCCACTGCAGCTGCCCTCACCACAGACCACCTTCTCTGCGTCACTTTCCACGCTTGCACTTTCCATGCTAACAGTAACCTTGTCCAAGAAACACCTGCTAATTTGAAACAAGCAGTGGAAACTAACCACGTGATTTGCATGCTTGACCACTGGAAAGATTTGGTCTAATGGCTGTTTGCTGCAAACGTAAATACGCAAGGTTAACTCAGAAGCCGGCCACACATTCACAATGCCATACATGTGAATCCGGCAGGGACTTAACCTGACCCAACAGGTGCCTGTAGCCAGGGGGGAAAATTAACTTGCCTTATTTAAATATCCATTAACTACAAGAAATTATGTTAACAAGCTTTGCCATGGTAAATATGATTTGGAGTAGTTACTGTTGTTGAATGTTTCCAACATTATACTTTGTAACTGTCACTTCATTTTTAGTTACAGTAGGCTATATGAGAAAAACTTCCCTAAATGGTAAAACAAACAGACTTGATGTGTCTAGGTTAGGATCACATTTGTTGTGAAATTGTAAAGGTGCTACAGTGTTGAAGATAAACGAGTGACAGAACTGCAGAAAATCCCCTATTCGCTAAACCAAAGTGTGACTACATGTAGCATGACTCAAATGTGAAGAGCAAATGAGGTTGTGGTTAAGTTAAAACAGGCTTGACTCTTTTCATAACAGCTTATTTTTGTTCATTGTACTGTCACACTTAACTAGATAAAGATGGAATTAGGTTTATAGCTCACCGCATGGCCTTCTAAGAATTGTGATCAGATTGTAAATTGGGATCAGACTGTAAATTAATTAGGTTACCCTGAATTTCCACAAACCATCTGCGATATTTCTAGTAAGCCGACTATCCAAATAAAAGTTTTACAAAAAATGACATTCATTTCCCCTCCCCAACACTAGGGGGCATCACCAAGGACACCTTCCAGAAGGAGATGTGGTGCTACGACCCCGAGCCTGACCTGTGGAGCCGACGGGCGGACATGATGGAGCTGCGGGGGCTGCACTGCATGTGCACGGTGGGCGAGCGGCTCTACGTGATGGGCGGCAACCACTTCCGGGGAGCCAACGACTACGACGACGTGCTCAGCTGCGAGTACTACAGCCCCACCAGCGACCAGTGGACCGCCGTGGCGGCCATGCCACGCGGCCAGAGCGACGTGGGCGTGTCCGTCTTCAAGGGGCGGGTCTACGTGGTGGGCGGCTACTCGTGGAACAGCCGCTGCATGGTGGACATCGTGCAGTGCTACGACCCCGAGCGAGACGAGTGGGAGCACGCCTTTAATGTGCTGGAGCCCCTGGGCGGCATCAGGGCGTGCACCATGACCATCCACCGGCCCCAGGGGCCCGCTGCAGAGGCCCAGATACAGGAGTGCCCACTGGCCACAGACAAGAGCTGAGCATGACGGGGTGGGGGTGGGGTTGGGGGTGGGGTGGAGGGGGGCACAGGGGTCACTCAGCAGGGGCATGCAGAATGGGCTAATTAATGCAGCTGGGTTTCAGTGTTCCATAGGAGTCTTGCTGACATAAAGGTTAGGGCTAGTGGTCAGGTTTGATTGAGATAGTAATTCAGTAAACGGTAAGCAAAAAAGCTGAATTTCAACAAACTATCTAGGTGTGACCACCTACAAGAGCTGAGCACCATGGGTGGGGGGGTGGAGTTCACTTGGCAGGGACATCAAAGATTTGAGGGTTCACTCAGCAGTAGAGGTGTTAATCCTGACTTCAGTAAGTAAAAATCCAACCATTTTCTGAACCAACTGATCTTAATGAGCAAACAAGTCATTAGACAGGTAGATCGGTTAGGTAGTGAAATCACCTGTGTTAAGTGCACAGGCAGAAGGAATACATGGCAGGGTTTTTACCTTTCTGAAGCTGGGATTGGCACCTCTGGTTAGCAGGGGCATAGGGTGAAAAGAAGGTGGAAATTTTAGAGATTTTGGGGGATTTCAGTGTTTCACAGATACCATCATGCAATTATGTATCTAACTTTTTTAGTAGGACGACAGACACACCAGTCACTGTGACTCAAACTGTGGTGGCAACCTTCTATGGACAAAATAATTCAAAAAGTCCCAAACCAGCAAAGCTGGTTATTGTCTTTTTTTTCTTGTAAAAACAGCCAGTGTTGTGCGATGCAAAGCAATGCAAACTGTCTATGTCTATCTGTCAAGTACTGTGTTCATGAATGATATTTGGATTTGGAATTTGACCAAAAGGTCAAACTGCACAAGGCTTCTCATTCTCCACACCAGGGGTTGGGGAAGGTCAACTAATCAGCACAAAATCTTTTGTGTATGTGTGTGTGTGTGTGTGTGTGTACTCTTTGGTACAATGTACATATGGAATTGATGTCTTAGATGCTTAAGAGTGCCCTGTTAGCTTCAGTTTCACATTACATTGCCATGCCTCTATACTATGTCCACTCACTGTACCATATACTTTTATATCTCTGCTAGGCTCTGTTAAAAGAAAACAACTTTTTATTTATAAGGCATCATTACCAGTTCCAGTTTAAGCTTGCAGCATTACCACAGTAGTATCACTGAAAGCATCTCTTGTTCTACGTATGTTCGCGTGTGATCTAAAAAGCTGAAGTGAAACCTGTTGTTGTTGTGTGAAGCCGCTGTAGCTCTTAGCCTTAGTTGTGTGCTGCGATGAGCAGGGTTGGTAGGGGCGAAAACCTAATAAGCTTGTTTTAACTTCATAGGGAGGACTATAATATATAGTTTAACCTAATTTTGGTTTGGTTTGTGTATAGTTTTTACTTAAGTATGTTTAAATTGTATTGATTGTATTTGTCTGTATATTTGAATAAAAGATATGGAAAAAGTATACGGAAACATAAACATACACATAAGTAAACAAAACTATCTATCTCTCTCACTCTTTCTCTCTGTCTCTCTCTCATTCCTTGCTAAGTGACTGGTTGTCCTCCAGGCTGGTTGTTTAGACAAAGCTGTGACATCTCTCTCAAGGTTCATAAGCATCCCACATCTCTGCACACACATACTCAAGGCTACGGTGTTGAATTCTCGGAAGAGCAATGTGACCGTGTTAGGGTGACATGATCGTGTTGGCTCTGATAACCAGCCAGGTGGTGAAATTCATTTAATTACATGACAGTAACTGACCAATCTAGTCTATTCAATAGGCAGTCTAAATGTTAAAAATAATCAAGATTGTGTACCCAAAAGTAATTTTGTCCATATAATAGACAGGGCCAAATATTAACTTCTGTATTACAAAAAGCAGAATGTTTAATACTATTATTACTCTATGCAACTGAATGTTTGTTCATTTGTTCATTCATTCATTCATGTGACCGAGATTTGTCATGTGGTCTTGATAGAGCTGTGTTTTTACCATGTGCTTGCAAGGTCGGGGTCTAACTGGTCTAATACAGTTAAAGCACTTAGGTACAATACAAAACACTATATCACTGCATCAGATAGTGTAATATTTTTAACACTACTAATTTAATTGATCTGATCAAGCTGGTATAAGCAATACTGTCTCTAGTTATACATAATGATAAACTGACACAAGTATATAGTATGTACTAAATGTAGAGCTATTTTACAGTTTACATGTTTTTTTCTCAGGGTAAGTAGCTAGTTTAATTGCTCAGACCAGAGTCTGTGTTTAACCTACACAATGAGTTCCACAGAGAAGTCATACTATTAGCAATGACAGAAATGACATCTTGTTAGCTAATCTGTTCCATATTTATGTAGGTAAAATCATATCACAATAGAAACACTAATCAGACTGTTGCTTTAGGTGTTATCAAATTATTGTTAACTTTTTAAGATGCAATCATTTTCAAAGTGCTCACAGTTCACACGGGCAGAGACCTTTTAATCAGTAGTTTCTGCCCCAAGGCATTGAGGTTGTCCTTGGCAGATGCCCATGCATAAATACCCCACACTCTGCCTGCCCGCCTACCTTACGGTCCAGACAAGAGACTCTGGGACTCTTTGTCCTACCCCCCAAAAACACCTCACCGGACTTTAGGCTGAAAGACCAATTCAAAAGGAACAGTCTCTGAACCCTGTCAGAGCAGACAAGGAGGTACTCTCCGTAGGACACAGGCTGTTTTTTAGAGAATGAGCTAAACTAGCTACACTCAGCAGGCTGTTTTTAGAGTCAACTAGACTACAGGCTCAGTAGGACCCATGCTGTTTTAAAGTAGACCAAGTTAGATTGTCAGTAGGATACAGACCAATTTTACAGTAGTCCAGAGTACAATCTCAGTAGGACAGAGTGGGCTGTTTTTAGACCAGGCTAGACTACAATCTCAGTAGGAAAGTGGGGCTGCTTTGAAGTGAACTATCACACTTTGAGTTTTCAGAAGAAACATCCTCATTCGATAGACTAGGAGGAGCAGGGGAGGCGTAAGGAGGTCAGGAAACGGGACAGATAGCCATGTCGTTGTCGGGAGACGTGTGTGTGGTGACGGGGGCGTGCGGGTTCCTCGGTGAGCACCTGGTGCGGCTGCTCCTGGAGGAGGAGAACCTGGCCGAGATCCGCCTGCTGGACAAGAAGGTCCGACCGGACCTCGTACAGGACCTGGAGGGTAAAACCATCTCTAACATTTCAATCTGAGAGCCCATGTTAAGTAGGTGTATGTTCATAAAGATTGGTCAGGCTTTTTTTTAAGAGTGTGTGTGTGTGAGAGAGTGTGTGTGTGTGTGTAATGTCAAGTATTAGAACAGTAAGGTGGTGGTTAGCACATTATAATAACTACTGTATACAGGTGCTGGTCAACGAATTAGAATAATTTGAAATAGTGCAATCATCAAAGTCTTTGAATGCATTTTTTGTGCAGAAAGCAAATCAGGTGTTCACCGCACCTGTCCTACTCATTAGAGTAATCACAGAACTCGTTACCTGTAATAAATTTGCTGCAGCTGAGCTTTCCAAAAGGCCCATTTAGGCCATTTAACTGTGACACTGTTGTTTCATTGAATTAGAATAATGGAGAAACCGTTTCATTGAATTAGAATAAATGCTCGAATTTTTGTTTTCTGTGAAGAGTGTTCACTGTGCAGTGTAAAGTCAGGTTTGAGTAGAATTTCTACGTATACAGTCTATGACATCACTTCTGTGTTTGTCATCCTGTGTTGGCTCCTGATGGTGGCTTATATTAAGCACAAGATTCTGACTTTAGCCTACAAAGTGACTTCAGGGTCTGCCCCTGCTTATCTAAAGACAATAACGAACGCATATCCTCATATGCAAAACATTTGCCGTTGCCCCCTTATTCAAACCAACCACAGTGGAAACTATTCTCTGTTGTTCAATGCCCTCAATCTCTCAATGATGGAACAGGATACAAGTTGCTACGAGAGTAGGGTCATTCCTCTATTACCCTAAAGAAACACCTGAGGCCCATTCTTTTCTGTGAGCACTTCCCATTCTAACAATGTTAATGTCCACTTACAAGCACTATCCTGTACTTTGTTATACTTTTGCCTGCTCTGTACTCCTCTATATCTCTAGCTTCATTTGTGTCTTCCTATTGTACGTCACTTTGGATAAAAATGTCTGCTAAGTATAAAATACAGAAACATCTCAATCACTGCCATCATCACATCTGTTTCAATACCACATTAGGTTAGCTAATCCTGTTAGCTAAACATGTTTAAAGGCTAAACCCTTCTGGGTTACATTTGTGCAGCTGAAAGTGCAGGACTTATGGAATTGTCCACATGTAAAAATGGGCAATAGGGAAGAGCTTTCTTCTGAAATGCATCAGTCTTCCATTGTTCTGGGAAAAAAAATGGAAGGATATTCTAACACACTGGTGAGAAACTGAAGTTCTGCAACAATGGCAAGCACCTCATCCCTAGCAGAGCAGTAGAAATTCTACTCAAACCTGACTTTATACTGCACAGTGAACACTCTTCACAGAAAACAAAAATTCGAGCATTTATTCTAATTCAATGAAACGGTTTCTCCATTATTCTAATTCAATGAAACAACAGTGTCACAGTTAAATGGCCTAAATGGGCCTTTTGGAAAGCTCAGCTGCAGCAAATTTATTACAGGTAACGAGTTCTGTGATTACTCTAACGAGTAGGACAGGTGCGGTGAACACCTGATTTGCTTTCTGCACAAAAAATGCATTCAAAGACTTTGATGATTGCACTATTTCAAATTATTCTAATTCGTTGACCAGCACCTGTAATAACAGTGTTCAGCATTTATTAAGCACTGGTGAAGTCTTAGTTACCACTTTGTTCTTCATTTGTTAACCATTATTCTTACATGATTTCTCATGAGTAAATCATTTTCATCTGTCTGTCTACTGGCTGTCTGTCTGTATATCTGTCTATTGGTCTTCACGCTATCTGCTATTTATCTCTCAGCCTGCTGTGTTTCTGCCTGTCCATCCTTTCATCTACTTTGTCTGCTTTAAAATTTTAGTTAAGTTTATAAATTATTTTTCTGATGATGAATAATATACAAACAATGGTTAACAAATGATGAACAAAGTGTTCACTAAGCAACCAATGAGTAACAAATGCAAAATAATCGTTTTATAGGGCATAGTTATAATAAAGGGCTGTTAAATGTGATGATTTCAGCTGCAAGGCCAGGATTTATTATTTAGCAATATTTTGCATTTCAAATGTTTTCAATCTCTTTTTAATACATTTTGAAACACTTTTTGTATGCATGCAACCCTACTCTCTCTGTGTCTTGCTCTCTCTCTCTCACACACACACACACACACACACACACACACACACACACACACCGCACCTTCATGTATCTCTATCACAGCTTAAACAATAAAGTTGGCATAGACCCTTCCCTCTGCTTATATGCTTACTTGTTCAGCCACTGATTGTTCTCTGTGTTCGATGTTTACAGTTGCATGAATGTTATCATCTGGGAGAATTTTCCTCTTTAATTAAAAACAGAGTCAGTAAGTAAGTGAAATAGAGAGATTACCTCAGATCGAATACAAACCTGGGTCCCCCTGGTGTAGCCAACTACACGCCCCTGAAGTTGCATGATATACCTTTTAGGGCCTTAACTGCACCAGCTGCTTTTTTATTTTGCATCTTGTGAAAGATGACATTTGTGAGAATCTGCTTCTCTACAAAGCTGTGAACTATAAGAAAGACGTTTTTATATTCAGAGCTGACTTAAGAGTTACCACATCATCTGCTATGCAGTATATATTATTGACTTAAAACACATCTGATATATCTCAGATAGACTGGATTAAGGTAATTATTGAGTAGCTGCAGTGGACCATGAATGCTTTTAAATACAGAAATATATAGGCCTACAGCATGGTCCAGTCCCGGTATATTGAACTGGACATCAATGTCCTTGCTATTAGGTTGAAGGCAGAACTGAGATGTATAGGTCACTTCAGTAGCAGTGAGACCAGAGGAGATTCTAGACTCCATTGTGGTCCTAAGCAAAAAACACACTTCTTTCATTGAAAAACACATTGCCACCACTGTAGTTTAAAGGTTGTCAGCCCTTCTATGCCCTTTAGTGGCATGGGGGCCCCAAGCAGCCAGTTTTGTTGCCTTTTGGCTATAGCTGCACCTCTAAGTGCTACCTAGTGGGGGTATGCTGAATGCTTTTAAATACAGAAATATGTACAGTAAGCTCCAGATTTATGGAACTGGACATCAATTACCTTCCTATTAGATTGAAGCCAGAGGTGAGATGTATTGGTTTCTGTAGTTGCAGTGTGAATAAGCGGTCTCTGAATGATTTCAGATAAGCAGAGTGAGACGCGAGTGAGCGTGTTTGAGGGAGACATCAGGGATGCTGATTTCCTCAAGAGAGCCTGTCGAGGAGCATCCGTCGTCTTCCACATCGCCTCCCTCATTGACGTTGTGGGGAAACTGGACTACAGTGAGCTACACGGAGTCAATGTCAAAGGTACAGTAATAACAACAAGGACTAATGCAGCAGGTTTTGGATGTAAATGGTAACAATTCAAAAAGGTGGAAAATATTAGGATAACAGGATAAAATAAGGGATAACAGCCGCCAAAGTGTGCATTCAATAAAATTAATCAATTAAAGTAGCCTATATGGTTGTTATATATAGACAATTCTATGTTCCATTGATATGAAACAGTGCTTTAACTTTATGGCAGAACCACTTTCCATAGTTGAACGGTTTGGCGGAATTAATGCACACACCCCCCAGCCAATCAGAAAACAGCATTCTGTTTGACCGGGCCATAACAAGGACTAATGCACAATTGCACACCACATTTGAAAAAAAAATGCAAAAGGTGGTGCTGGACATAAATGGTAATAAAGTCGAAATAAAAAAACAAGAAGGTATCTGCATCCCATTCACTTACCATTTACTTCCAAACTGTGATTTTTCATAGGCCAATGTTTCAAACAAATAGTCTTTGTCAGGTGCTACTAAGAATCACAGTTCAGGAGCAAAGTAAACAGTTCCATGGTATTTTTCCCTTGAGATTGAGATTGAGTACAACAAGAAGACATTGCAATACTGTAATGCCATCAACCACTTCCTGGTTCAGAGTCCTGAATAAAATTCAACTTCTAAAATCTGAGAAAAAAATGTGAGAGATATTTTCAACATCTGTTCACGTCCTGGATCTTGTGATATCTGCACACTACTTTTGCTTGCTGGACTTACGCAATCAATAGTTCTCACTGCCACACTTTACGTGTTAGTTTGTGTTGGCATTTTTAACCTTACTGCTGTTGACAAACCCTGCAGAATAGGGCCGCATGATTTTCAGAAATGATAAACGATTCACATGATTTACTGTGACTCTTTTCTAACAAATATTGTGATTTTGATTTGATTAATTTTCAAAGACGAGCTTCGATGACATTGTTGTCTGTGTGCTACATTTCACTTGTAGTCTATCTGTGGATGTAGATCGGCAATGGCAGTGGAGAACGAAGTAAGCAAAGCCATTCAGTCTGTTGTGGCAAAGCTTCGGAATATCTTTACAAAACAAAGTGAAGTACGAGGGGCTGGTTTACCAGGCTACAGTGCATGTCTTGGTAATAACTGGTCTTGTCTTTCTGGCTTTTTCAGGAACACAGATGCTTCTGGAGACATGCATCCAGGAGAACGTGGGCTCCTTCATCTACACCAGCAGCATAGAAGTGGCTGGCCCCAATCCCCGCGGCGACCCCATCGTCAACGGCAACGAGCAGACCCCGTACTCCGGCTGTCTGAAGTTCGCCTACAGCAGGACCAAGAAGGAGGCCGAGGAGCTGTGCCTGCGAAGCCAAGGGGAGGTGCTCCGCGACGGCGGCCGCCTGGCCACCTGCGCCATGAGGCCCATGTACATCTTTGGCGCTGGATGCCGCTTCCTGCTTGGCCACATGCGCAAGGGAATCGACAACGGCAACGTGCTGCTGCGCAGTTCCCCTCGCCATGCGCTTGTCAACCCCGTGTACGTTGGGAACGTGGCGTTTGCTCACCTCCAGGCCGCGCGGGCCCTGCGTGACCCCCTGCGGAGGGACGCGGTCGGCGGAAACATGTACTACGTGGCCGATGACACACCGCCGATTAGCTACTCGGACTTTAACCACGCCGTGCTGGCGCCGCTGGGCTTTGGCATCCAGGAGAAGCCCTCTCTGCCCTTCCATGTCCTCTACTTCCTCTGCTTCCTCATGGAGATGCTGCAGGTGTTGCTCCGCCCCTTCCTGCGATTCGCCCCGCCCGTAAACAGGCAGCTCATGACCATGGTGAACACACCCTTCTCGTTCTCCTACCAGAAGGCGAAGAGGGATTTGGGATACACGCCAAGGTATACCTGGGAGGAGGCTCGCAAGACCACCACCGATTGGCTGGCCATAGTGTTGGCCAAAGAGAGAGCCCAAAAGAAAGCCAAGTGATTATATGTATAAGGGAAAACATAAACAAGTTAGTCTAAGTGGGCACGATTGTTAATAGACTGCACTTAGAGATGTGGACTGGTGTGGTTTGTTCTTTGTTTTGTGTTTTATAATTGTGTGAAGAAATTCTGGCAAATTTTCCACTCCTTTTGCATCAAAGCAAACAAACAAACCATGACCTTTGTAATAACCCGCGACCTTTTAGACAAGTTACAAGAAAATTCTTGCTCCAACACTCAGATGTGCAGATGTTATCTCAGTTCTCCCTGTGAGTCAGACTACAACCCCTTGGGTGGTGAGGTGGTCTACTTTTACTTTCTGATCACACTGATTCTTCACTTATGAGTATACCCCAATCAAAATGTAAAGAAACAGCATTTACAGCAATGGAAATCTACTTCAAAAAAAATTACGTTTTTTAAGTTTAAACCTCCATCAAGGAGGTTATGTTTTTGCCAGTGTTTATCCGTCCATGTGTCTGTCTGTTTGTCTGTCTGGTTGTTTGTTTGTTAGCAAAATAACTCAAAAAGTACTGAAGATATCGTTCTGAAATTTTGACACTATGGCAGTATTGTCACTGCCTCAAGATGATTCTTTTTTGCTGACAATTGATTCATTGGTTACTGCACAATTTTTTTTTAAAAATGAACATGAGCAATTACATTGATGAAAAAGGGGGGTTGAACTGCTTGGCGGAGGTCTGTGCTCTCTGAGTGCTTTTCTAGTTTTGTTTGTGAACAGTATTAATTGCGTGGTCCTGAAAGTTTGTATTGATGATTATGCAGTTATTAATGCATATTATAACAAGTCTTCCTTTGTCTGAAAAACTATTTCCTTTGTAACCATTTGCCTAAAACTTTTTGGAAATGAGACAGCATTGTTATTGGAAATAAATATCAGGTTCAGCAAATTACGTGCTTTATTTCAGTGTGGTAACATCTGGCATCATGACGTACAGGATAAAGTGACACATAGATGCTAAAGTAAATTCGCACAAACAGACCAGTGATGCAACAGAAACCTTCACAGTCATATAGAAACTTCATAAAAGTTCATAACTATATAAAATAAGCTCAGAAGTGTGCACATGAACAGGTAGGCTTGTACTGTATGTGTGGAGGCTCTATTTAATCAAATGTTTGAAGATAGGCCTGCTGACCTGGTGTGACCCCTGGTTTGCTCAAGAGGCAAGTGTGCTGATGACATGGGTGAAGAACCAAAGTTATGGTGAAAGTTGCAGAGACGAGGCAGGAAACAGATGCAAGAATTTTTAAGAATAAGGATGAGACGGTCTGTTATTATGCAATACGACAGAGTCAGAGAGAGTCAGCATAACAGGCTCAGCAGGCAGGCAGGATGTTGGTCTTGAGTGGTGTTGTGAATAAAAAGACTCTCCAATCATCAAGTATTTCTCGTCTCAACTGGTCTCATTTGGTAAGGTATCCAGAGTGCTTTTTTGTTAAATAACTGAGTATGGAAAGAGATTTTTTTGCACCACAAAACCAGAGTCCTTTGGCCGTATTGCTATATTATCTGCATTCATGCAAATCTCCAGCTCTCTGTGGTCTATGTACCTTATAAACCTGTTCTAAACCACTAAAGTACTAGACACTCTTTTCTACTTTTTTTTATATATTGTATAAAATTATTGCTAAAAAAAGTACATCTGTGTTTCTGTCGTTACAGGCATACATTACAGAGACAATTCACAGGCTTCAAATTATGCACATAAACATGCACATTACACAAACATGCAGACTACATATTTAACAATGTAAAATATCAGACTGGTCTGTGCCAATTCATTTCTCAAGGAGCCATTGATCGACCTTTCCCCCTCTAATAACTCTAATTACACATAAGACACACTCTCTTTTTAGAACGCATACAAACACAAACAATTATAGGGTGCAGACCCCCAGCAGTGCATTCCTGGACCACAATGCAACTCCCACACTCACTAGCTACACAACACACACTTTTTTCCACACATACAAACACAGGCAGAACACAACACACATAGGGGGTCTAGTCAACTTTTAGTCATCATTTATAATGCCCCGACCCCCCACAGTGCATTCCAGCACACACTTTTCCAGATAAAAAAACACACACAAACAGAACACACGTATAAGGGTCCATTCAACTTAATCACTTATAATATGCGGACCCCAATAGTGCATTCCTGGGCCACAATGCAGTTCCCACACCGACTAGCCTATGGGGGCAGCTGGTCCAAGGGTCAGTGGGACTGGGCCGAATAGAAGAGGAGAGGAGAGGAGAGGAGAAGGGACAAAAGTCCAGCAGCTGAGCACAAACAAACAGACTCTTTTATAGCCAGCACAGAGAGCACAGGCTGGCGGGCGGGCCAGCGGGCGGGCCAGCTGCAACAAAGCAAATGGCACTTGTTTGTTTGCTGTCATTCCCCTGCCGGTGCACGATTCTCCTTCAGACTACAGGATGAATACATGACAGAGTCTCTCCAGAGGGTCCCTGTTGTACTAACGTGTTCTTTTTTGTTCCATCGTCGGCAACAGACACATTTTTGCCCGGGGAAGGGAGTCACAAATCACACCTTTATTCGGATGCTTTGCTTGTTCACGGCACTGTTGGGAGTTGTGCAAGTAAGTCTGATGACGTTAAGAAGATTTCGTCAGGTTTTTTTTCCAGCCACTGTTTTAAGGAAAAGAAAGGGGGTGGCATCTACTGCCCCAAAAAGAAAGAGGATAACGTCTGGATTATTAAATTAGGAGTTAACAAGGAACTTTCCAGAAGATTTGTTTCATTTAACATTTCTGTGACTGAGTCTGACTTCTCTACATCAACATAAATTTGGCCTAGAGACTGGCCTGGAAACTCCTTATCTTCCTCTTGGTCTGTATGTCCTCTGTGCTGGGTAAGTACCATACAACAGATGCCTGACAAGTCCTGTCTGCAAGACAGACTTCTGTTCACTGTATCAGCCTGGGAAGGTTACTCCTACAGATGCCACTATACTTCATTTCTGTAGAGAGGGTTTCAAAGAAGGTTTCAAAGAAGTGTAGGAGGATGGTGTTAGCAAACAACCCACACTGTCAACATCAGGCATGTTTGACAGACAAAAGAATCAGTGCCAGTGCCAGTTTCACTTACTATATCTTTCTGGGAAGTAAACTACTCTATTAGCATAACTGTGCTCTCTACTGTTTACCAAACTGCCCTTGACTGTAGGCAAGACTCCATTTATACTCACCCAAGCTAACCACACCTAACTTGTTTAGATGGTCCACTATAGGTCATCTGTAGATGCTTAGGTTATGATTAAAGTCTGTTGAATCTGTTGAAACCCAGTTTCCTATGATGTTTAGTTAAGGTTATGGGTAGGTTTGTGAACAATGAACGATGAAAAAGACTGAAGTTAAATATGTACAAGCCATCAATGTTAAGTCTTTGTAAGTGGACTGTCCATGTTAAGTGTCCCCCAAACCTCATGGCATGCTTACGGTGTACAAATTAGCAAGCATGTTTTTTTGTTGGTCGTAAGTGTTGGAAGTGTGAATAGAAAATAAAATTGAAAATCATATGTATTAGAGATATACAGCAAAACAAGGGCTGCTAGATCACTTTTCTACTGTACTATTTTCATACCTAAATGGTCCTGTGTGTTCCCACCCTTATGGTTCTTTTTTTTCTTTTTAGAGTTAACAAAGTGGTTATTGTTATGCACAAAGCATATAATCCAGGTCTCAAAAACTTAGCTCTGACCTTCTACGCTAATCAGATCTTAGCCAGAACATCTTACTCCGCTTTGCCGGAGATTAAATCTCTAAAGACAGGATGCTGAAAATAAAGTTTCATATTGGGAAAGAAATGCTAGAGAATTAAGTACAAAATAAAATTCCCTACACTTTATTCAGCTAGTTTACTCACAGACTTTAAAGATGGTTTTTTTGAAACTCGGTTTTATTTTCTTTATTGATTGCTGATTTATCACCACAATCAAACCCAACCCCTAACCCTAAACCTAACAAGATGCAGAGTTTCAGCAGATGGTTTATTAATAGTCTTGGCATCTGTAGCCAGTCTATACAACCATCTAAATAGAGTGTGACCTAAAAACTTCATCAGCCTTCTTCTGTTGGTACTTAGCCTCCCATCCAGAAGAGGGCACTGAAGCTCCAAGGCCTGAATGTGAGGACCTCAACAACACCACCTGGCGGGAATACAGGCAGGGACCCAAGTTGCTTGTGCAGTACCTGCTGTTCACACGCCACAACGTCAACTGTGCCAGCCTCTTCACGCGTGACTCTCTAAACGAAACACACTCCACCACACATTTCAATGCTCTCCTCCCCACCAAGGTCATCGTGCATGGCTTTAGGTAAGACAAAACGGCATTGGAGCAGGTTGTGTGCCTAAGAACAGGCAATTTTCCTTTATTGCTTTTAATCACACTCCCCCACACACTTCAATGCCTTCCTCTCCACCAAGGACATCATCCATGGCTTTAGGTAAGACAGAATGGCATTGGAGCAGGTTTTTCTTTTAATTGCCTTTAATCAGATAGGACAGTAGAAACATAAGATGAAATGAGTGGGAGGGACAAAAATAGGGAAGGGATCAGGAAATGACCTCAGGTCGGAATCGAACCTGGGTCCCTGGTGCCTTAACCAACTCTGCCCTCCAGAATTGTATTATTTTATAGGTCACAACGTTTCTAGTGCCACCTCTCAATCAGTGTTGTGTGAGATGAGTATTTTAGAACTGTTTGGCCAAAAACACTTTCACACACACTCTGGGGGATGCAAAAGATGTCTTGTTTGTATCCCCTATCTCCTCCTTTCTAATTTTCTAATCGGTCATTGTCCTCTTCTTTTTCAACCTCTTTTTTGTTCTTCTTCATTTGCATGCACAACGTTCCTCTCATTGATGCTTTCATTTTGTCTTTCTTTTGAGTTCTTTGTCTCCAAACCTCTCTTTCCCTTATAGCCCCCCTCCCTTCCCTTTCTCTCTCTCTCTCTTTCTATGTCCTGCTTCACTCTCTCTCAACGTCTCTCTCGATCTGTCTCTTGCTGCATCCCTCTCTCAACGTCTGTCTCTCTTCCCCTTTTGCTGACTCTCTGTCTTGCTGTCTGTCTCTCGCTCTCTCTCTCTCTCGCTCTCTCTCTCTCGCTCTCTCTCTCTCTCTCTCTCTCTTTCAGGGCTCTGGGCAGCAGGCCCTCCTGGGTGAGGGATCTAGCTCAGACGCTGCTGAGGGTGGAGGAAGTGAACGTGCTGGTGGTGGACTGGGTCTACAGTGCTTCTTTCGCCTACAACCGTGTGGTGGAGAACTATAAGGAGGTTGCCCTGGAGATCTCAGTTATGATCAACCATCTTAGAGTAAGAGAGTCACCACAAACAACATCTCGTCAAACATAATAGTGTATCTAGAGAGAGAAAGTCCTAAGCCACCCTGTTTATGGCCTTTACAGACCAAAGTCAGAATTTAGTGTGACCTCCCTTGGCAACTGTTTTGGCGGGGGGGTGCTGACTTGTTAAAATTGTCTTTCTGATAATTAAAACATGATGGGTTCAAACCTATCTATACTGTTCCCCTTTCATGATCCTACCATCATCAGCACTAAAAGAAGTTCAATATGTGTTAGGCTAGGTTGGGGCTCACACTAGCTACTTACCTAAGAACAAGGATACCCTGGTCCTTAAACAAGGTGCTGGTAGCTTTGGCACTGTGTGCAGGTGCCATGTCCTGTTGGAACATGAAATCTGCATCTCCATAAAGTTGGTGAGCAGCAGGAAGCATGAAGTGCTCTAAAACTTCTTCGTAGACGGCTGTGTTGACCTTGGACTTAAGAAAACACAGTGGACCAACACCAGCAGATGACATGGCACCCCAAACCATCACTGACTGTGGAAACTTTACACTTGACCTCAAGCAACGTGGATTCTGTGCCTCTCCTGTCTTCCTCCAGACTTTGGGAGCTTGATTTCCAAAGGACATGCAAAGTTTACTTTCATTAGAGAACATAACTTTGGACCACTCAGCAGCAGTCCAGTCCTTTTTGTCTTTAGCCCAGACGAGACGCTTCTGATGCTGCCTCTTGTTCATCAGTGGCTTAACACAAGGAATGCGACAGCTGAAACCCATATCTTGCATACGCCTGTGTGTGGTGGCTCTTGAAGCACACTGACTCCAGCTGCAGTCCAGTCTTTGTCAATCTCCCCTACATTTTTTAATAGGTTTTGTTTCACAATCTTCTTCAGGGTGCAGTTATTTATACCACATCTTTTCCTTCCCTTCGCCTCTGTATTAATGTGCTTGGACACAGAGCTCTGTGAACAGCCAGCCTCTTTAGCAATGACCTTTTGTGTCTTGCCCTCCTTGTGCAAGGTGTCAATTGTCGTCTTTTGGACAAATGTCAGGTCAGCAGTCTTCCCCATAATTGTGTAGCCTACAGAACTAGACTGAGAGACCTTTTGTAGGCCTTTGCAGGTGTTTTGAGTTCATTAGCTGATTAGAGTGTGGCGCCAGGGGTCTTTAATATTGAATCTTTCCACAATATTCTGATTTTCTGAGATACTCAATTTGGGGTTTTCATTAGTTGTCAGTTATAATCATCAAAATTAAGGAAATAAACACTTAAAAATATGCCAGTCTGTGTGAAATGAATGTATACATTAAACAAGTTTCACTTTTTGAATGATATAACTGAAATCAACTTTTTCATGATAGTCTAATTATATGACCAGCACCCGAATATTATGCAAATTTGTCAGCAAGACGTGTTTATGCACTTGTATTTCTTAAGGTATTAACTGCCCAACTTTTGTGCTGTTTGTTTAATAACTGGCCAGTTTGTTTGTTTGTATGTGTCTTACTTTCACACCCTACTTCCATAGAACCATGGGAGTACGTTGGAGTCATTCCATTTCATCGGCGTGAGCCTTGGGGCGCATGTGGCAGGCTTTGTGGGAACCCTGTTCGAGGGGAAGCTGGGGAGAATTACAGGTACCCACAAAACTTACACACTCCTTTCTGTGTTTATAAATTGACTTGATGGCACGGATAATATTTCACTGGTCCAGAGTCTGTCTTCTCAGCTGTTCACTCCCATCTCTCATTCCTAATAGTGTATATAATTAAGCACATCCATCAGTTTTCAAATGCTACTCTATTAAACTACTATTCAAACTTAATACAGCTTGACATTTTAAGCTCTACAAGAATTAATAAACTGGTCCTGCTGGAGAAAATGTACACTAAATGCTGAATAATGATTGACAATATGCCCAGGATGACATTTTAAATGGTGTAGTGCTATTCCTTAGGCTGTCACTATCCTTCTCCAAATTGCATAAACTATCCTCACACTGTTTAAATATGATAGTACTTTTCTAATCTACACTGTCACTTCATATGATATAAGGCACTGGTTGTCTCCTGGGGGTATCTGTCTTCTCATTCTGCGAATGTCTTCTCAGCCCTCAACAGCATAATGATAAAGTTCATGTTACAGACTATATGTGGAAAGAGATTTTGCATTTAAACTATTCCCAACCTTGCACGATTCCCACTACATTGTATGTATGAATGGATTCTCAATGCACAACAGCAAAAAGTTAATTATGTGTTCACATTTTGTTTATGCAGCAGTATTTATGCAAAAATATTTATAGCAAGCTGTCCGCGGAGAAAGGGGTACTCGGTAGGGCACAGAGTGTCTCAGGGGTACGTGGCAGTGAAAAACCCCTGATGCAAGGCATTTCCAAGTTGTACACCAATGAGAGGTCACAGATTAGGTTTGTGGAACTCTTTGGAGAATCTCTCTTTTAGGAGGGAAAAAAAGAAACAAACTCTAAAAATGCATGAACATGCATTCAACCTTCACATTTGACCTTGCATTGTGGAAATGAAAAATGTCCTCCAACATCTTATGACCTCTCCAGACTTTGACACAGTCAGCACTTTATAGGAACAGACATGATCACCTTACTAATCATGAATGACTATGGAGTATTTTGAAACACTGCTGAAACAAAGGTTTATTTTTGGGTCATAAATGAACCACTTCTTATCAGCCAGTGACTGTGCCATGTCTGTGCCTTGTTCTGGACCAGCACTGTGCTATCCTCTCCCTGGTTATGGGAGTGGAGTGGAGAAAGGAGTTGGCCCTCTCTCATAACCACGGACTGGGTCTGGACCTTTTGGCCTTGATTGGTCCAAAAAAAAGCTTCTGAGTGTTGACAACAGGGACAAACACTTGGCCAGACAATGAGGGTCACTACAGATCAAAAGACTCGCGCACACACACAGCACCTCTCCTGTTTAGTTCTGTGTGTGTGGTAGTGTGTGTGTGGGTGCCTGTGTGTGTTGTGCGTGTGTGTGTGTGTGTATGCGTGTGTACGCGCATAATGGAGGCTTTCAAAAAGAGCACAAACAACAGCTGCTGTGTATTAACAAGTTGGAGAGGGAGCAGAGGGTTCTGGGGAGAGTACAGAGTGGAGACCTACTCTAACACCTTTGCAGTGTGTTCTCCCATGTCCCACATCTCTGATGTTTCATTTTATTCATGGATAGCTCATATTCAGGCCAAGTTATCATTCGCCTTCTTGTAAAATATGCCCGCCCTGACATTATGAGAATAGGCCTACTTAATTTGTGTATGCTGCTAATTCTGTCACCTAGTGAATGACAAAAGCCATATTGTAGAAAAACAGTATATTTTAAAATAATGTAGTGCATGTAAAACTTGCATCATTGTAAACATAGCCTACCTGTTTCGAAGAGTCCCTTGTTCTCCATGTCTCCCTTCTATAGGCCTGGATCCTGCAGGTCCTATGTTCAAAGGGAACGATGTGTATGACCGCCTGGACCCATCCGATGCTCAGTTTGTTGAAGCCATCCACACAGACTCCGACTGTAAGAAAACTGAGTTTATTCTCTATGTTAACTGCTTTAGCTTTATCTTAATGCTTAAACTTGGCGCCAACCATAACATACACAGCTGCTTCATGAACTGCAGTTAAGCCTATTGGCTTTGTTATGGCTAATATTAACGTAAGTACTTACTGATTTCATTATTAATTAACTACATGTCGTCTTTTTAAATGAGTTTGAAGTGGGCACATTAACATAATTACCTGGCCTAAACAAAATTCATAATTAACCACACTGAACGGCAATTCCACTCACGTGGTAGATTTCGGCATCTCCATTCCCGTTGGCCACGTTGACTTCTTCCTCAATGGAGGAATGGACCAGACAGGATGTGCTCGTTCGAGGTTCGCTTCAAGTAAGTAAAGTTAGTTGGGTCTAGCCTACTCTAGTTTGATATGTGGGAATCATTCCTAAATCATAGAAAGATTTGTTTCATTTGAGGGAAATAGGAATCAATCTCCCTAACCCATGGTGTTGATCTCCTTTCTACAGTAGAACTGTGGCATTCAATTGATGGTACAAATAGTAATTCCGCTTATTTTAATTTCTACTTTCTGTCTGCCTGAGAATGCCCGTTTGTTGTCAGTTTTTATTTATTTCCCAGTGTATGGCTATGTGATTTGTGACCACATGAGGGCGCTGCACGTCTACATAAGCGCGTTGAACGGCACCTGCTCCTTGATGGGTTTCCCGTGTTCCAGCTATGCTCGCTTCCTAGCGGGAGAGTGCTTTGATTGCTCCAGTACTTTTGGTGGAACTTGTCCTCGCATCGGTAATACTATAAATGTGTTCCTCTTGTCCGAATTTATAAATTCTATAATTTATTCTACATATGTGGAGAGTTAGGGTGGCGATGTCTTAGCTTTGTGAAAATGTAACCTGGGTTAGACTTGCATAATGAATCATATATTATTATTATCATTATCACTTTCATTAGGTGTAGCAATAATTTATTACAGAAGTGGTCTAACTCACGCAGTCCTAGAAATCTAATATCTTTAAAGCCGATCACAGTCGCAGTTTAGAGGTGTTAGCAGGTCGACCTCTAGTTGATCTCACAGGCGAGCTGTACAGTAATCTACGGCTAATCAAGGAATTAGGTAGTATTTAATACCCTCTCATTCCGTATTGTCTTACAGTCATTACATGCATAATTTAGTCTTATGGAAGGGAACACAGAGACGAAACCTCAGACTTTCAAGACTGCTCAAAGGTCCTTCTACTTACTTGCACATGCAGTCAGTCAAACATTGGGCCTAGTCAACTATGTAGATCAGCAGAGTCAGTTAGTCTAGCCTTATAGCTGCTTATCTGCTTAGGTAGAGATAGAGTGTCGGACTGATAGAGTTTCTGAGCCTAATGCACCCCAGATGCTTTTGATCTCATTGTGTATTATGTGTGTGTGTGTGTGTATCTGTGGACGGCTGCACGTGTGTGAGTGTGTTTGTGTATGTCTGGCGGGTGCATTTGTGTGAATTTTTGTGTGTGTATAATGACTTTGCTATGTGCCTTTTTTGCACGTGTATGTGTGTGCATGTGTGTGTGTGTGCATGTGCACACGTGTGTTTGTGTGTGAGTGAGTGTGTGTGTGTGTGTGTGTGCCTGTGTTATGTGCCTTTTTTGCCTTTATGCACATGTGTGCGTGTGTGTGCATGTCTCTCTCTTCAGGTTTGATGGTGAACAGTGGGCTGGTGATACACCCCCTGCCAAATCAGCAGAAGGTCTTCCTCTTGACCACCTCTACTCCTCCATTCTGTGGTGCGTGTGTGTGTGCGTGTGTGTGTGTGTGTGTGTGTGTGTGTGTGCAGGTGTATCACCTCTCACAACAATTGAGATTGCTACTGTAAGCACATGAGTTTGGAATTAGCAGCAGAACCCACATTTTTGTGTCATACATTTTTTTATAATCTCTGGATATTCTCTGGCCGGAGATCTTTAAAAAGACCCAGCATTCTATTTCCACTGTAGCCGATGTTGCATGTGACTTTCCATTACATTCACATTCATTCAAGTGTAGATAATACGCATTACTTTGCAAATGTAACATAGTCAAAAGACGCCCTTCATTTTCATTTTAATTGTGACCATTTTAAGTCACTCAACTGTAGATAATCCGCATGACTTAATTAAAATGAAAAGAAAGGGGTTTGTCGGTGACGGTGATTCCTAGCCAGGCTAGTGTCGCAGTAGTACCCTTGGTCAATGTTGTATTTTGCTACAGCACTTTGTTAGATTCCTTAAGCCTCCATCTTGGCTCGACCCAGTTTTTGTGTTACTAGACAGTATATAGAAGGAGGGCTATGTCGCGCTATCGGAGGGCTGAAAGCAATGACGTTAAACCTAAGCGTTAGGTTTGAGTATGTATGCTGCATTCAGGCATTTGTGACTGGCTAGGTCCAATAGTTTGAAAGTGTGCAGGAAGTAGCTGCCCATCAAGAAACAAACGTATCCCTGCGGGGGAGTAGCCAAACTCTATCCACAAACTGAAATGTGCACATAGTTCTGAAAGTGACTGGAGCAGGTAGTAGTTCCTGTCTACACGCAGAGAATCTCTGACAGGAGAACAGCTCCCTTGGAGATCTTCCAAAACCCTGTAAATAGATGGGTGATGACGCCATTAAATAGGGCTCCAACTAAGGAAAAAACAAGCGAAAAGCGAAACACTGCCTACTGGAAAAAAACAACCCGATGTAATTTTAATAGGGTTCAGTCAGTCAGACCGTCATCAGAGTTCGGATTTATTTAGAGTGGTTTGTTTGTTCAGTAAGCAATGTTGCGCTTTATGTTTCTGCCAGTGACATAGCAGAGCCTGTGATATACCCCTCCAAGGTGTACGTGGCCTCTCCAACGGTAATTAAATAGGCTTCCAGCAGGCTAGGTGACTGACCTCCATCCCCCCTCCCTGACTCTCCCGTCTGCTCCTGTAGCCCATCACATCCTGGTGGAGGTGGCGGTCACTCCGCTGGGCAAGAGCGCCGAGCTGCTGGTGGGCCTCCAGACCGTGGGAGCAGCTGCGACAGAGAACACCTTCAAGCTGTGAGCGTGCTCTCTCCTTCTTCGTCATCACAGGACAGTGTAGTCATGCATGCAGTCACATACACACATGCAACATCTGTGTGTGTGTGTGTGTGTGTGTGTGTGTGTGTGTGTGTGTGTGTGTGTGTGTGTATCTGGGTGTGAATGTGTTTATATGTTTACTGTATGTGTGTGCGTGTAGTATGGGTATGTGATTGGATGTGTGACTACACTGTGCTGGGGTGGTTGCATGTAAGCATGATTGCATGACTACACTGCACTGTGGATGTGTTTCAGTTACAGTAAGAAGAATGTGTACAAGCATGTATTTGGTGTGTGTGTGTGTTTTAGCCACACTAAGGAGAATGTGTACAAATGTGTGTGTGTGTGTGTGTGTGTGTGTGTGTGTGTTGCAGCAACACTAAGGAGCATGTGTACAGGCGTGTGTTCGCCCACCCAGAGGTGCTGTGCAGGATCGACTCCCTGCGGCTGAAGAGCACGGGGGCCCGACTCATCAGACAGGGGGACATGCACATAGTGTCTGTGTGCATCTCAGAGTTCCCCTTCCGCGGGTAAGGAGAAAGCACATCATGGGGGGTGTTATAGGCAGGGTTTGGGGTGTAGGGTAGGGGTGTGGAAGGGCCCTGCATTGACAGGGGGCCCATATTGACAAAGGGACATTATTAATATTATTATTGATGAAAGGAGGTGTTCATATTGAGTTGTTTCATAGGGCCAACATTTTCAGCTGTGCCCCTAAGGGTCTAGACCTAGGGCTTTATTTTCACTCATTTATTTTCTTGATTAAATGATTAGTTGTTTGGTCTGTAAACTGTCAGAACATTTTGGGGGGGGGCGGGGTACTGATTAGTCTAAGATGACACCCTCTTGTTTTATCCACACCGCAAAGATATTAGGTTGGATGGCACAAGAGGACTAAACAAACAAACCGAATACAATTTAAGGAAGATAATACAATAATACAATTTAGGAGTCAAAGAATCTAAGGGTAGTCTCCTAATTGTGTTTGTTCAGCTCTGCTTCATTTAAATGTTTAGAGCCAACTCAAAAGTATATATAGATAACTTGGCTCATGTGAAGTTATGAGGTAAAGTTACTAAATGTAACATTTTTTAAGGATATTGTTGGCTTCTGTGCCTTTACTTGGTCGAGAAAATTAAGATATGACAGGAAACGGGTGGGAGAGAAAGATGGGGTAGTTTAGGGAAATGACCGCAGGCTGGATTCCTAAATGTAACATTTTTAAGTATTAATGTCACTGTGTGTGTGTGTGTGTGTGTGTGTGTGTGTGTGTGTGTGTGTGTGTGTGTGTGTGTGTGTGTGTGTGTGTGTGTGTGTGTGTGTGTGTAAAGTCATTGTGTCATCATGTTTTGTGTCTTCTCTCCTCTTGTCCTATGTCTCTGCAGGGACAGAAAGCCATTGTGTGTGAGAAATATCAACCTGGACCGAGGAGTCCCATGGACCCATGACTTTGTCCAGGTGTGTGACAGTTAGTGAGATTGAAGATCACCAACGCACACTTATTATCCTGAAGAACACACACATTTGCACAGAGTGTCATAAATATCCAAAGACACACATACACAGACACACAGGCATGCATGGAAGAAATGTTAAAAACACTTTGAGACGGACATCATTCATGAGAATATACACACTCAGTTTAATGTTATCAACACTGAAAGACACATCCATTCGTTCACTTACTGACACACACACACACAGACACACAGACACACACACAAGGACCCAAACACCCGAAGACAGACAAACACACCCAAAAACCTAAAAACATCCCTATGTACATACACAGACAGGCAAAGACACCTGCGCACACACACATAAACATTAACACACACACACACAGTCACTTACACAAGAACATATCTGCTGGAGCTTTTGCAATTCACATCCTGTTGCAGTCACAAACAAATCCAGGGCATTATTCTCTGAGCATTACATTTACATAGGCGTAACAAAACAAACACCACATTGCTCTTAAGATTGCTTTAAAGATAGATTTACAAGGAAAATCTGGAATATCTGTATGCTTTACTCTCTCTTGCACTCACACACACACAGACACACACATACACACACAGACACAAACATACCCTCACACACCACAAGCTGTAAAGGAGAGCTGTAAGGAGGAAGGAAGGACAAGCACACACACGCACACACACACACACACAGCTCGCTGGAGCTGTCTGAACCACAGTCACTGTGTTCGATATAGCAGGGTATTTTGAGCTGTGCCCACAAGATTTCATTTCCTCTCTTACAGACAAGGAACTTTTACTGTTACTAGCTCTTACATTTAACAACACAGTAGCATGTTGCTAATGCTAACTCAGCCAATGTTACTTCTTCCCATGCCATGCTATGTGCTATAATGTACTTTTGTGTAGTGTGTGAATTTGTGTTATTTTGTTTGTGTATGATTGTACTCATCGTTGGAAGTGGATAATGATTAGAACATAACAAAATAGGTTGGTCACATAGTTTATATTTTAATATTTGTGTGTAGAGGGCTTGATGTAAGAGGCTTAGATTCTGCATTTTCAGATAGAGCTTTATTGAGACATTGATTTGGCCCCAAAAATAATGTTTTATATCATGTCAATATGCAAGCAGTCCCAACCCCTTCAAAAAAACAAAAAACAAAACAAAGTCAGACTTTTTCACATGGTACGGTGATGGTACTGCTTATCTCTTTGGTATGGTTAGTTTGGTTTTTTTTTTGCACTGTTTGAACATCCTGAAATACCAGCTGGCATTAACTGTAACTTTTGGAATCATGGAAGCCTATGATTAAAAAAAAAAAAAAAAAACCTTAACATGTTTATGACGTGACTTGCTGTCCCTTTATTCTATAATATGGTCAGACACGGATCAAATCAAACGCACTTCCGTTTCCACAATACCCTTTTTTTGTCTTTCAAGCATAAAACACGTGCCCATAGCAATGTGGAATCATATGCATTAACACAACATCTAAGGACAAAAGAAAAATACTAATAATTAAACAAGACGTCTATGTGAGGGAGACAGGGTGAAAGTGATGTGTCATCTTGTAAATGTCATCATGAGAATAAATCCTATGCCATACCGTGGCACTATGTTCTGGTCATTCAGACTGTTGTGGAGTTTGGCAGTCAGGTTGGAGATTTAAGAATGAATTGATAAATGGCAACAGTCCATGATTCAATCAGAGGTGTGTCTGATATTGAAGATCAGTAGCCAATTAAAATTATATTCCTCTCTTTCATGCTGCTGATGCACCACGATGATTGGCTGGATTGCGGTGGAGCTGTTGTTTTTTTGTTTTTTGTTGCAAACCGAACCAGGACTGTGCTTGAAGGAGAACCATGAAAGGCAATTCACTGTAGCTTAAAAATGTATGAAAGTCATATCTTAGCCTGTGTTGTTAAGAAAGAGAGAGAGAGAGTAACATAGAGAAAGACAGTAGCTAGAAAAGCAGTAAACGACAGAAAGAAAGGGTGTAGCAAACAGTAGAGAAAAAGAAGGTGTGAGAGTGTGAAAGCTGGAGGGTTTGGTGTAGAGCCTGGCTCCCCCTGTGGCCATGGTACGGTCCGTGTGCTGGGCTAGACCAACTCTCACAGCTTGGGGGTGTCTGAGGGGGCCAGGGGAGCCCGACCCCTTAGGTAGCGCACTGGTGGGACTGCTGAAGTGTCTCCCTCTGTGGGCCAAACACAAGGTTGCGCTCAGAAACAAACAACAGCAACACAACAATATAACAACAAAACATGACGAAAACAACACACAACAAATTGTTAACACAACAGGCACACAGTCCAAACTATCAAGAGTCATGAAGTCCAGTGTTAGAGGAGTCACGGTCTGGCACACATCATAACCCTGAGGAAGTATTGTGACATTCAGACGCAAAATGAAGTCGTTGTTATGAAAAGGGTAAGCATAACCAATATACTCAAGGTATTATGAACGAGCGAATGAAGTTTTATCCAAAAGTAAGCTGATAAATGTAAATACATGGTTCAATGGTGGTAAAATATGGAGAAATGAGGGAAGGTGGTGGGTGTTGAAGCTGTGGCAGGTCTGGTGGTGTGTGTTCTCTTGGTGGTGTAGCTGAGAAACTTGCCCAGATGACTCAGATCTATCAAAGCCTTCATTCCAGAGTAACCCCCCATATGAAGGTCAGCAAGGAGTCCAGTGACAGAGAAACCCACCTCACTGCAGCTGTCATGGCATCAGACACTGCCCCCCACACACGCAAGCACTAACACTCACTCACACACACACACACACATATACACACACACACGCACACTTATACACACCTCCAACATCTCATCAGCCCAATCCCTTTCTGCAATCCAACCATTGGAAACATGACTCCCCACCTTATCCCAGCACTCACACTCACGCTCACACACACACACACACACACACACACACACATACACAGCATGAGCATGTTTTGTAGGGGGTATGTTGTTGGGTGTGTTGTTGGGCTGGATTAATACCCTGCTTCCCAGGATGTTCCCATTTGTCCAGACTTTTAATCCAGCCACAGGCAGACAAGCGCACACACACACACACACACACACACACACACACACACACACACACAGCTATACACACAGGCAAACCCTCACACATACAGTTCTGTACACACAAGTACAAAAACCCACATACTTAAAATATGCATTAGGCAACTAAACTACGACCTATCAGTGCAGCACACAGAGAATTAAAAATACGTACGTATAAACTCAAAATATTTTAAATTTAGATTAACAACTATCTTTTTCTCTGCCCTACTCTCTCACACATATTCCCACACCACAGCTCATCTGTGCACTGATTTACATCATGAAGGTCATTTGAGATAACCTTCTTGAATTAGCACAGTGGCACCACGCTTTTCCTTTCTAGGAATGAGTCCTCACAAACACTTTCACACATGTGCACACACACACACACACACACCATACAGCTTTGTACAAAACACAGGGGCATTTACAGAAGGTACTTAGATGGGAGAAACCAGCACCTACTGGTATTTGATTGAAGATATTTACACATAATTTTAATTAATAAATAAAAAAAACCTTGCTTTACGGACTTTATATATGCTGACAATAAAAGACAATTGTTTTTTTTTTTCATATAATTTGCAGTCATGTTATTAAATATGTGAGAACAAAATCAAACGTAAGGTTGTAACACAGCAGCACAGCAGGCATAGCATACACACACACCACACACTCTCTCAATTCTATTAGTAATGTTGTGGCGTGCCAGTGTGGTGTCATATTAGTAAGGATGTGCCACTTCAAACAGTACCAGCTACCCCACCCCCCCAAGTAGAAACACCCCACACCTGCAGCCCACTCTCACTGCATCTCCTACACACTCCGCACTCCCACCCCACCCCGCCCCACCCAAGCGCCCACGCGTGTGTACTTACATGACGCCTAAGAGGTGGTCTCGTGTGTTAGCTCCAGCACCCTCCCCCTCAAAAAAAACAAGAAAAACAACCGCAAAAGGAAAAAAAAACACCAACTCCCTCTACTTCAAATAATCCCTTTCACTCCCATAATCCATTAATGAGCCTGCAATGTCAGCGAAATCCTCCAGGACCAGGCTGGTGGAGTCCTCACCCAAGGGCTGCTCCGTGTCTGACTGGCAGGACAGCTGCCGTGCGGAGGGGCCAACAGGGGGCGCTCTCCCCCGTCCCTGGGGGGCGCCACCATTCTCTCCTCCTCGGGCCTCTGGGTGTCGGGCTGGGGGTCCATGGCGACTATGGTCTGGTCACCGTGGCTACCGGAGGGTGGGAGCGAGCTGCCGCTTCCACTGCCGCCCCCCTCACTGGTCTGGGTGGAGGGGGCGAGGACATGGTAGAGGCTGGGCAGACGGATGTCGAGACGCACGCCGCTCTTGGCGAAGAGCTTGTCGTTGAGCGAGTAGAGCTTGTCGGCGATGTCGTTGCCCAGCATGACGGAGAAGAGGCGGGCCACGTAGCGCTCGCGGGAGAGCAGCAGGTAGAGACGCCGGCGCCGCCAGGAGATGTAGCGGCAGTCCGTCTCCGCCGTCAAGGTCACCTGCGGTCAGGGATGTGGTGGCAACATAACAGGTGGGTAAACTGGGGAATTTGGTGAGGTGGATGCGCTGTGTGGCACCAGATGTTTTAAAACAGACATACAAAACATGTCTAAACAATACCAGTGGTGTTGAATGGTTTCCACAGTGAACATATTGTAAATATAGATCATTTAGTGGGATTTGTGAATGTCGTATGAGGTAAATTAACCCTATCGATAGGTGGATAAATTTTAATGAAAGCGTGGATACACTCCGAAATTTCTGAAATTTGTAAATTTGGTAAATTCTGTTTACTTGCATCTACCTTCCACTACAGCCCTGCATGAGGTCACAAAGGTCAGTCAGAGGTCAAGGGTGTCGCCCATGTCAGATTAAAATAAAAGGGCATAACGTAGAATATCTAAAGCTAAGAATTAGAATAATTACATAATAATGCTCTATGGGCTTTAATTTCAATTAAACATGAAAATATGCTCCCCACAGGAAGAGGAAGAGGCTGGAATATGAACCAGGCTCACGTATAGAACACATTTTATTCTAAAAAGGGAGCTATCTTTATGTGGAAAACCAGGTCAAAGTCATTAAAGGATTTACATCATCTGTAACGTATATAATTGTGTGCCTCGTAATACAAATTCATCTTATACTGTATTGAGCTTCTGCTCATCTTTTTTTTTAATTCAGATGTGACTATGCTACTCATTAAAAAAGTAGGTTGACAGGAGACGAGTACCTGAAAGTTCCCCTCTTCAGTTGGTCTTAGTGATTCCCATTCAGGGGAGTCCAGGAACTGGTGTGGAAAAATGTAGTGCAGGAACTGACCCTCCAGAGACACGCGGATCCTACAGAGAAAACGGCAGAGAGCAGAAAGAGGAGAGGATGACAAATCACCTACACAGCCATGGAGCGTGAACACTGCGCCCAGCATTTATAGAGTACACGGCTGAGGGATCAAGTTTCTGTTTGTAGACAAATAATGGTTATCCATCATTTTACACACTATTTCTATACATCACTGAGAGCTATATGTTTATCTTATTTATTAACAGGACATTATAAATAGATTGGTGGTGGTTACATGTGCTGTGCTGTCACATCATCTGTATGTCTGGTATTGATGTGTGTTCACTGCACTGTATGCTCTGATGTTATGTCTGTGTAGTGTGGAATGATTGCGGCATGCAGTTCTATTTTTGCCCAAGGCACATTTCCCTGGTAGGAACAATACAGTTTATCTTGTTTCATTTCATCCTATCATATACAGCTACGGTATGTTAACTGCATAGGTTAATGGTCTTTACAAGGCAGATATTATACCAAATATATGGTATTACAACTTGCTACACTGGTGGGTAGCACATTAAATTAAAGTATGAAGTTGTATTCAATCAGCTCTGAAACAACTTTATTTTTTTAATTTCTTAAACATATACAGCATTTGCCGTACGGTGCAATCTTTAATCAGTCGATAATACCTCAGTGTATCCCAAATATTCCTAGGCAGGCCTTTTGGCTTGGTAACTTTCAGGAGTAAAGTGCAACGAACTGTGAAAATCATTGGTGTGAACATGTATTCACAAGTCAGTTAATGCCACGTTACCCCTTCAGAATACAGGCCTATATGTTTTACGTAACTCAGTGGGATCTATTTAAAGGCATGCTGGCATTCTTTCCACTCCACAGCAGTGTGGGAATCAAAACGGCGGATGGCAAACCGACTTCCAGGGAACAGTCAAGGAAAATTCATTTTATTTGGGACTCATTCTGTTTATTTCCAGTAACAAAAAGAAAAAAAGCTGGAAGCACATCTTGGGGGCTTTTGGTAAAAACATAAACTTGGCGGTATGCACCCAGCCAGTTTTCCAAGTATGCAAATACTTTTGGTGTGGCAAGCAATCATAACCAAACGTTATTTTTACTTTACTTTATTGCAGACTGAATTGTACATGACCATGACGTATGTTTTCAGGTGCCCTGCTGGGCACTCCAAGCGAACTTTTATGAGTTCAACCCACCGTAGTTCCCCCTCCTACCCCACCACCATCATGCCACCTACCTAACTACCACCCTCAGCCAAATACCCCGCTCCCAGAGAGGCACTCCCGCTCTGAGGGAGGGGTGGTGGGAAAGGCAGTCTCGAGCTCCTGCTCACTGACTGGTTTACAACCTGGAACTCTGTGGATGTGTTTCAACCCCCCTTATCCTGTTTCCATCTGAGTTGGCCAGCTGGGAGTCACTCTGAAGGCTTTAGTTTTTATGGCAGCGTTTTCCATGTGAGTTAATAACATGCAAACGCCTCACTCAAAATAAATGTTTATACAAATGCACTCACTTTATTTTGAGAGTATAGTAGGTAGTTTGTGCACATAATTTGATAGAAAGAATGCATATTTAAGCTATATATATATAAATGAATTAAAGCTTAAATATGTTAGTATATATAGCTATATACTAAGCAATAAAAAAGAAACATACACTACTACTACTTAATAAAAACAATTCTTTCAAAGCCCCTCTCAGCTTAAAGCCAGAAATGCAGCTCACTCACTCACCTCCCTGACAGCAGGTAGGACAACTGATCGATGGGCGTCTTTCCCTCCACGGCATACGTCTCCTCGGCACCCAGTGCCAGCACCTTGTTCTCGCAGGCGTTGGTGATCTCCTTAAACACCTGCACGGGCACACCGAGCGGCACGTAGACGGCCTGGTAAAGAGCCGCCAGCTCCTCGCTGCCCATCCCGTCCCGCAGCAGCCGCACGATCAGGTGGCAGATCTGGCCAACGCAGGCCGCCACCAGCAGCACATGCCACACAAATACGTCCAGGCCGCAGACGGTCAGGAAGCCCCATAGCGCCAGGCAGACGTGTGCGGGCACCAGGAAGCTGAAGATGTAGAGCGCTCCGTAGGCGGTGCTGCCGCCCATGTAGCCCAGCACCATGATGGTGTTGCCCAGGTGGTACAGGGCCCCCTCGGTGGTGTTGGGGAAGCTGTCGCATTGCTGGTGCCCGTACAGCACGCTGTTGAGAATGGTGGCGTTGTCCCCGCTCATTTTGTCTTACCCACTGTTTGTGTTTGAAGCTATTGTCCCCTGTTTAACAGACTCTGTCCGACAACAAAGTAAAGTTTTAAAAAATAAAACAAGTATAAGCTTAAGGCAGAAGCTGAGAGTAGACAGATAGGCTTTGTCCTCCGAATGCTGTTGATTGTTCAGAGATACATCTCTGAAATGTCAGCAATGCTGACAGATTGTTCCCATTGGTTCTGAAGTCCTGTTCATTTACAGTACTTGTTTATTCCTACGCCAAATACTCGTGCACTTGCTTCCCGAGGCAGAAAAAGCCTTTGGCAAGTCGACCCTGCTACCCTGGAATGGAATCGTCTTCATATTAGGAGTCTGTCGTCCATCTCTTTCTCACACCCTTCAGCACATTCATCTATGTTTCACCCACAAACCTCCCTCTCCCCTCTTTCACACAAAGTGAAATGAGTGATCCTGGTCACCGAAAGAGGGAAAGACAGCAGCAAGGGAGAGAGAGGGGAGGGTTTGAAAGAGTAGTGGAGAGAGAGAGAGAGTGTGTGTGTGAGAGAGATAGACGAGTGCGGGGAGAGAGAGGGAGAGACGGCCCTACAAGGATAACCATGTTTGGAATTGAAACCTAAGGAGAAGCGAGCCATGGACAGAAAGCAGACCACTTAACATAACAGCGCAAAGGAGCGCGAGGGGGCAGGCCGACCACGATAACAGGGTGGCAGGGAGCATAGGCGCTCACCGAAAACCTCCAGGAAAAGTCACCCCCCACCCCCCCCCACATACACACACACACCACTGTGCCTGTCCAAATCCCTGCCACCTCCTGACATGCGCTTTTGTACAGCAACTATGGCTACACTGGTTCAAGTGAGGAACACCACAGTTGCTCACCAACGCTATGGTGGAGCAGTGGAGGTAGTGAGAGGAGAGGGAGGGGAGGTGACATGTTTGAGATACTAAAATAGATGGAATAAGAGGAGAGGTCATGTTTCACAGACGAACAACCAAACACAGCAACCTCAGCCAAACACTTATCACCGCTGCCTTACAACAAACAACATTTTCTCATACCTGGCAAAGGAGGCTTCAGCACAGCTATTAAAAGACGGGAAGCCTAAAATCTCATTCTTGCTGCATGTGTAAGACATATTACATTAAAAACATGGACGCCATATCCCACTTCTTCACAACTTGATGTGTTTAGTCGAATGACCTCTGCAGAATCTCTTTGAACCAAGCTTGGTATGCAAAGGCACAATGGAATGTAAAGAGAGTAGAACAACAAATTTAGACAGTTGGTCAACACTACACACCATGAGTTCTCAAGTGTGATCAGTTATGACTTGTGACTATGATGGTATGAAAATGTGGCACAGAAATAGCAATGGAAAGACATGTGCCTCTTAATGTTGACATAACACAACCAGGGTTTTGTATTTGTTTAAGACTACCTCCTGTCCCAGGGTTTTGTGTTTATATTGCCATTTAATGTCTTGATTATGAAAAGGTATAAATGTTCAAAAACGTCTCACAGTTCTTTACCAGGTCATTACCAGGAATACTAGTCTATGGATTTAATTCATGTCGCATTATTACATTACACTTACCAACACTATTAATCCCTTAGTACAATGGACGAAACAAAAAATATTTTCTGGACTTGCACATCAATTATGAACACTCAAGCTTAACCACATAAACACATCAATTAACACTAAAACTTGCTCTAGCCCGCCACAGTTGCGAGAGCACACACACACAAACACACACACTTCTGAAAGACTGTGGTTTTTCTTTTTTTTTGAAAGTGTGGCACTTTGAGTAGCCAGCACATCACATGCCAGTCCTGCATGTGTGTGTGTGTGTGTGTGTGTAGGCACCTCCCACTGCAGAGGAAGATAAGCAGCAAAGGTTACTCTGCAGACCCCTCCATTGCAGCATCTCAGCCATACAAGGCACTGGGCCAGACAGACAGAGCGTCAGTATGTGAGAGATTATGGGGGGAACAACAGGCTGCAGTCCTGCTCATAGCCTTACTCAAGTGTCTGTGGCTTGCAATACCTTGAGCATACAAATCCATGTTAAAAGCATTTTTGTAACTGTAAACACAGCAGAGAGATGTTATTGTCTGATTTTTTTTAATAAATACACCATCAAGGTCTAACTTCATACATTTGACTTACAACTGATCTTCTGAAGCTTCACTGCAGGACCCAAGTACTGGGAGAACTCTGATAAAGTTAAGTGTCGGGCAGTTGCACTCAATCTATTTTAGACATGTGCACATAACTCAAGAGGTGCAGCTGTCATCATCCAAACACAGCAAAGTATGACTGGGAAAACCACCTATGAACCAGGAAGCTTTACACAGCAGACCAGGAAGTTGGGCCATTAATTCAACCAGAATGTCTCTAGATCCATGTCTTGTGAAATGCAAGTAATACTACTGAGAGATGTGATTGATGTCTGGTAACATTTATTAAAAACTAAACAGAGCAGAAGCATATGGTGTTGCTGATGCAGGTATTTTTTGGGATTTGAGATGTGGAATTTCCGATTGCAATTAACTGGAAAGGCACTTGGAGAGCATAGACCTCCGCCAAGCAGTTCAATTCCCCCCTTAATATATTTAATTTTATTAAGGGGATTTCCCCATGTTAATTTTCCAGATTTGTCCTGTCCACATTTAACCAATCCAGATGAATTTTTGTGAGATGATAGACCCCACCGCCTATGCGAGTATAAAAGTTCAGAAAAAGCAAACAATTTAGTAAAATATGCTTAAATCTCACCAATGATGACAGATACATATTCAAAGATTTTTGGAAATTTGTGAGGCAACCAAAAAAAGGAAAAGAAAAGAAAATCTCTAGGCAGTCAGAATACCGACATAATGTAAAAACTTCATAACGATACGTTTAGTACTCTTGAGTTCTTTTGATAACAAACCAACAGATAAACAAACAAAAAAAGAGATAAATGTAAAACAATCTCCTTGGCGGAGGTAACAAAGATGTCTGCGGTATGTCAGAACATATGGGGATGCAAGCTAAACAGTAAAAAGCCTTAGGAAATCACAGACAGCTTGGGCCTCCGCCAATGGCAAATATCTGTAAAGACAATTCATTTCTAGTCTCTAACAGTTTTGTGTAGTAGTTTTGTCTTGTATACATGCAAAAACTCCATGACTGCGATAAACGTATTGCATAGGAGTTTTATTTCACATTTGTCAATAAAAGATATTCACAATTTCTCATAGAGCATGAAGACAGACGTTGATAGTTTAGCAATAATCTTCCCTTGAAAATGAAGTATAAATAAAGCCTATAAGAGAATCCAATTCTCGAAGCAGCAAGCTGGTCACAACACACTGAAAAACAAAGAGGAAAAATAATTACATCAAAATAAATACATCCACAACTTCATTCAGGTTTTCAAGTCAAAAATAATTCATCCACAAAAATATGCTCCAAGCTTTTACATTAAGGGAGCTACACAATAACTCAGCATAAACAAATCTGAATTAAACAGATCATATGTATCATGTTATCAGCCGTAGCTTGAAGCTGCACGTGCTCTAAATGAGTTGTCAGAGCACACGTGCGCCTCGCGGGTAACCACACCCCCTAAATGTAGTGCCATATCGCACAGGCACACAGCATCCTTCCTCTGAAATGTGCTTTGGTACAGTACAGCAAAACGTTGTCCACCACGTAAACATTCAGCAGCAAAATAAGATAATGGTGAGATTATATTAAACTGGGTAGGGAAAATGGGGATTACAACAACTGTGTGTAGGACCTTGAAACACATAACTCACCTGTCACTTCCATCTTGGAAGTGTAATCAAATTTTGAACCCAAGCGCCCTCATGCAGTCCTTGTGAGCCTCAATGAGATCTGCGCAACTTTCCTCGCCTTTTTCAATGATGCTGAATAAAGCAAAGAATGAAGTTAAAACCACACAGCAGGCCTCCCATCTGACATTAGACAACTAATATAATTTTGTATTGTAGCCTACAAGGGAAGCCTATGCGTTTTGTTTGTCCAAAATTCAACGTCCTTACCAAGTGTCCCTTGCTCTCTTGGTCTCTGGACATGCACAGCATGGTTTCAGAGGTTTCTTTTCCGCTTCCACAGCCGGTGTGGTCTCAACGCTAGCAGCAGAGATGGACGACATATTTCGACCGGGGCGACTGCAGAAAATTACAGATATTTGGACACACAATTAATTGGACATGGCATGAATTGAACAAGGTAGGTTAGATAACAGAAGTAATTGAAACCAACATGCGATGCTCGACACTGGAAACATCCTTGGGTTTAGTTAGTCACATGAATACTAACCACGCAACCGAAACTACATTTCTTACAACTAAACAATCGACACCTTGCGTTTCAAAATATTTTAGACCACAACACTGACTAGCATCAACTAAAATCCTTGTAGCACTACAGATGGTAAGGTTATAGGTGATATAATATCCTTAGCTAACCACCATGGACTGCCAAGGTGATGTAAATCCACTGGATATGTTAGCATAAAGCTAACTTTATGTAAACACAATTTGGGTTATGGCTAGCTAACTACAACAGATAGTCCATTGTCCAGCAAAATGTTTTGAAAGTATTAACCTACCCAAAGTTACAAGAAACAACTGAAAATCCAAACGCTGGCAATGTCGTGTGCTTCTGAACTACAGCACGCTAACCATGTGTTCGTCCTTGCACAACATGAATACAGCATAGCATGTCTGACTTAGCAGCTTTATAGTGTGGATGCTGGGAAATGTAGGATTTATTCGCGCTGCAGCCCACATACCAACATATTTGTTGGCCAGCGGCTCTCTTCGCAACAAATCATGTAAAGCGACCCGTTTGGCTAACATGAATCTTTGTTAATAGGTCTATTCTGTCATTAAATAAAATGCACACATTGTTGTCTGTATTATTTTTAGGTTTTGGTTTGCATTGTAGGCCTATTTGGCTTGAACTGAAAGATTAAAAGACTGATTAAAACACTGGAAAGGTTTTTTTTTATTTTTAAATCACTGCCCATAATAGAAAGAATTTTACACAGTAGCCCATAGTTCGGACTTTGGGTGCAGAGACAATTGTGTGGTCTCAATTGTATTTAGCTGAATGTGTGTAATTGTGTCTGATCATTTCATAAAATGTCACAGGTGCACAACTATCAAATGTCAGACATTTGAACTGTGCAGTTTTCATTTTTAAGCATCATGATATCATATGTTGTCCTTAATAAATTGTTTTGCAAAGTCACGCTTTGAGATTTGCCATTAAATATGTGCCTATAATGCTGTTGCATGTCTTTTTTTGTCTTTCTGTTTGAAAACCTGAAAAAACTTCTAGGCACAGACATCTTATGCAGAGGTGGAAAAGTCTTTATTCAGAAAGTAAAACACCCTCCTGATATTTGTTTCACTTTGTTACATAACCTTAGCCAGGTAGTGCGTCAATTAGTAAAATTACCTGTTTTAAGTGGGCATGTACCAGTATATGGCAGGATGTCTGAAGCAGTAGTTTTCCACCTCTGCTTCTGGCTCACTAAATCGTGGTTGTACAAAGAACCCTGTTCTGGATTGGCCAGCACCATTTGACCAGCATGCCAAAGTCACCAACATGTAGCCACAACAGCAGCACCTGCTGGTCAACCTGTCTGCAACAAATAACAAAAAAAGAGTTTACATGTGCGGTAATTGAGGTGACAGACTGTCTATCTCCTGTGGTCAGGTTTTTCTATATTATTCTATTCTATATTCTTATTCTATATATTTCATCTGGATCAAAATGGTCCGGATTTGGAAATCCCATTTTTTTGCTATCCTCAGGTAATCCATGCCTCATCCTGATCCAGATACACAGTTTTCAACATTACCAGTGCTCGTATGATAACATATTACAATGTGGCAGCCAGCTATGTAAAGAACAAGTAGAAGAGTCAACATGGGGTCACATGGGGTTAAGTGTTTCTTGTTTAAAGACAAAACACAAAAATAACAAACTTCTTTTTTGATCCCTCATCTGAGCCACAACAACCAAAAAAAGAAATATGCATTACCAAATACATTGTGGACATTTTGAAAATGTAATATAGCTCTGATGATTGTATCTTTGAAATTAATATACAGTAATGGATGACAAAAAAATTAATGTATTGTTTTTGTTTGTTATTAAAATCTGTTTGGGGATTTATTTATTTATCATTTTTATTTATTTATTTTTACTTTACTAGCCTATGTCTACTTTATCTCTGTAACAGTTAAATAAATCAAGTGCGAAATATAAGTAACAGTATATACACTATGTAATACAGTAGATGTACCTGAGGTATCGGGAGAGCAAGCAGAGTAGAAAGAAAACGAGAATGAGACATGGTGACTGGAATGTATTGTTAATGTGTGTGTTAATAAAGTAACCATAAAGTTGGCCTAAATGACTGTTTATTTCATACAACACAGCACACTAAATGATACAAATGTATTGTTTGACCAAAGTTTTATTTCCTTCCTGAAATCCACCTTGAAATACTATCTCCTTTTGGGATGAGGATAATTCTGTTTCTTTGGATCAAAGCTATCCAAATCCCATACTGAAAGGTTTTGAATAACAAAAACTGAAGGCTTGATCCAAATCAAAACTAGGATTGCATTACATGATCTAATTCAGATTTTTTGTCCCCCTTTTGAACAACCCATTTTCAGGATTTCATCCAATCTGATCATCAAAATCCAGTTAGATTACCTTTGAACAACTGGCACCTGATGCTTCTGTATGTAAATCTTGATATTGGTAATTTCCCAATTATCTCATTCCATATCAGAGTACAATTCACCTCTGAGGATTTTGTTACCTGTCAATTTGGCATTGTGTCTCACAGTCAGTTCATCAACCAGTGAATTAGTAGAAATATAAGGCTCATAGGCTAATATAGCAATGCCATATTACTGTGTACATTTATTTCAGTTATGTCTGATAAAAATGTCCACACACAATATGCCTCACACTGAAATAGAGAGAAGTTTGTCACTGTGATAATAATGTGTGGGATATACTCTGCGTGAAGGCAATGAGTGGCAATCAGAATCAGAACCAATCATTTTCTCCAGCTCCAAACCAAACTGTGATGGATGAGCAGAGGATGGATTCTATGATGGCAGTGTAGAAGATGACCAACAGCTCTTGTGGTAGGCCATGCTTTAGCAGTTGATATGAGTCTTTTTGAGGATGGCCTTGATGTTGGACTCCTACTTCAGACCCTTAGAGGTGATGGATCCCAGAAACTTGAATGAGTCCACATTTCACACTGGGCTGTTGGATATTGTGAGGGGGGCAGTGTGGGGTGCTTCCTGAAGTCCACAACCATCTCAACAGAATGAACAGACCTCGTATGCGTACCAACACACACACACAAAGGCTCTCTCTTTGTTTCTCTCAGGCCTACACACATTGAGTACATATCATTATTTCTAAAAGTCAGATAGTAAATATAATGTCCAATAACACTGCATGCAGAAACATCTAAAACGGCAAAAGAAGAAAATGTTGTGTCTGGGGAGGGAGCAGATGCGGCAAACAACATCGCCAGCCAAATAATGCCGTCTACTGTAACTTGAAGTAAACAATAGCTACCTCCCATTTTTTCTTTGTTACGTTGAATTTAACATCAAACGACTCATTTTAAAATGTGGGGGACCTAGGGGGGCACAGCTATGCATAGGCTACATAAATTCCAACACTTACTTCAATCTCCTCACAGTAGGCCTACACAGCCCGTTTAACTCAGTGAAGACACTGTCTGTGCCCAAATACAATGCCAAATTGTGTTTAAGGATGATTTCATCATTTAAAAATTTTGCAATGGTCTCTGTTCAGTGAGCAGTGTTGGGTGGTCCCGTTATGAGGCATCAGAACGTTTGTCTGTTCAGTAGCGTACCAGCCATACCAGGCAGCAATCCGATTTTTTTTGCAAGCAGACCGTTTAGCGACAGGTGCTGGCGGGTCAAGAACGTACACACTCTATGGCAGCTCCATCATCAAACGTTCTCCGGAGTTATTTTTTAAATCTGTAAACTTTTTTTTTCAAGTGAATTGTACCATGGAGGCTGAAAAAACTCATACCCCAGCAGTCGCTAACACACCAGTAACCAAAGATGCAGCCGGTGTAAAAGTTGACATTGAAAATGATGCACAAACATCTGGATGTGGTCGGGTCAAGTCAGGTCTATATGAACAACTTCTTCCGAAATTCAACAAACAGTCTTTATTTATACTTGGAAGTGAAACTGCCTTTAACAATGAATGTGATCGTCAAAGGCAAGCTGGTGTGTGGGTAATTCACCCCCTAAGTTCATTAAGGTAAGACAATTTAAGTTAGCCTACTTAGCATGGTAAGTTACCTGAATATGTGCCTATGACACGGAACTATAGCAACATGATTGGCTAGCCTTTGTACTAGCACAGTTCAGTGTCATTGTTAAAATTAAGTAGTTATCACTTAAGTGTGTTTTTACAAGTTCAAATTGTAAATATGTATTGAATTTTTTAACTTGGCAGGAACTATTACCCAGTTTTTTTTTAAACAACGGAAATAGCTTGGAGGCTAACGTTAGCTAAATCAGACGGCATTGCGAGAGAAAGGTGTTTACCTAACCTGATGAGTTTCAGGTAGTTGTTTACCTTAAGTTGGATACTATTGTGATTTCTTTGCTTTGCTCTGTATATTGCAGGCACAACTATGTCATGTTCATGGTCTTCATGACTTTTTCAAACCTTATCTCAATTCCAATGGAAATTGCCTTCTCTGAAGGGGCGCATGGATGGTCTCGTACATGTTGGAAACTGTTCAATGTGGCATCAGACAGTATGTTTATGCTGGATGTGCTCCTAAACTTCAGAATGGGTACTCTCACTGATAGCAGTCAGGTATGAGTGGTATGAATTTCCTTGCTATTGTTGATAGAAGTGTCATGGGCTTTGAGATCATGTAAATAAACCCTTGTAAACCCTCAGTAGTAAGCCGTTTAAGAGACCTGGCCCTGTTCTTTTTAGGTTGCCATCATTGATCCGAAACTTATTGCCAGAAGTTACTTCAAGAGTTGGTTTCTGCCTGACGCACTTTCTTCATTCCCTGTTGACTTCGTCATTGCCATCGCAGTAAAGTTACCTTATTATCCAAAAGTATGTCTAAAATGCCAAGCTGTTAGTTGAGTTGTGATAGAAAATACCACTTCTTCCAGGACCACTTTAACAACAATGACACAACTTCCCTGCAAGGTGCCAAAATCATGAGGATTCTAATGTTCGCAAGAATTCTTAGTCTGGTCCGTCTCCTTCGCGTGTCCAGGCTAGTACGATTCTTCAGCGAATTTGAACAGGTACGGCATAAAAACTTCCTGCATTTATTCAAAGCTACATGATTCTGGCATAAATATAAGTGAGGCGTGAGCCCAACAGTAAATCAAATTGATCTTTCCCTCCCTGCAGTGGTTCTGAAGCAGCGTGCTTCTAGATATGCTAGAATCGTTTATAGTCCAGTTTATAGTAGCCTCAGTGTTTGTTTCCTGCCCACACTGGCAGGGCTGTGTACACACACAAGCATGTTTTTTGCATATGAAACCAACAACTAAGAGGACCACAAGGAACAATACATTGAATTTGACCAAAAAAGAACAGACTTGACTAGAATTATGGACACCACCTTTAAATGTTTTAGAAAACATTTACATACTGGTGCATCCTTTCTGGCGTTTTCACTATCTACAGGGCAGTGCTTGAGCATGTCATATCTTGCTTTCTTCCCTTTTCCCAGATGTCTAATGCAAATCTGGAGGGCCTCCGTGTGTTCTTCAGAATCATAGGCTTATTCATGATGATGTTCATCCTATGTCACTGGAATGGTTGTATTCAGTACTTTGTGCCTTTGCTGGGGAACTTCCCAGAAGACTGCTGGGTTCAACGTGAAAACCTTATGGTAGATTTCCAAGTTTTTTTGTCATATAATCATAAAGACGCATTTATTAGTAATGAAATACCTTGTACTCAAGAGCTAGTTCAAGGACTACATGAAATAAATAAATTACATGTTATGATTACATTGGTGGCTGTGTTAAACTAAAATAAAAATTACATTTTGGATTGTTGTACAGATTGTCTACACAATGTTTTTTTTGTCCCGCAGAATGCAACAACAGGGGAGAAGTACACTTTTGGGGTATTTCGAGCCCTCTCTCACATGATTGGAATATCTTATGGCTCTGACGGGCCTCCAATTGGTAGGTACTTAACATACTTTAACATTGCTTTATCCAAAATCTTAGAAATATTGTCATTGGTGAAGACATATGGTTGTATGCAAAAGTTTGTTGGATTATTAGAGAAGTAAACGGGAAAACAACAAGATGGAGAGATGGAAAAGGGCTGTGCAAATGTTTGCATACAGCTGTAGCTAGAAGGCTAGTGTTTGTAACCCTCTGTAAGAAATAATTTGTACCTGTTTTTTAGACGAGGTGGAGCTGTGGATTGTCATGACCAGCATGGTGTCTGGAGCGCTAATGTACACAGTCATGGTTGCCAATGCTGCAGCCATGATGACTAACGTGGATGCACCCTCCAAAATCTACAAAAACAAGGTAGCAATGGAGCACAGAGCAGTAGGATTGATATTGCCCTCCACAGTTTAAACAGTACACACAGTGGTAAAATAAGGTGGGTGAAGTACAGTATGCATGTCTATAACAGACCTCCGCCGAGGCAGCTTAAGTCTCTTATTGTCATTCTCACCTTAAGACATTAAAAGACATTAATCATGTTAAAACATTTTATTACTGGTGTAATAGTTAACTAGTGGGTTCGTTCACTCATGCTCACACGACCTTGGCTGGCTCTTTGGTGCAGGAAAGTACTTTATCTAATTTCCACTGCCAACATGAACTACTGGGCTGCTCACCACTACCGCTCTAACTCTCCTCTGTCTTTAACTGAACCCTCTAACCAAAAACTCAACAACTCCTTGACCCGCAACAGGAGCCTCATTTCCGTACCAACCTATATTCCCTCCTTTCAAAATAAAAGTCTCTGTAGATTCCATGCTACACTGGTAACTTCACTGAATAAAAAAATCCTGGATCCAGATGCTTGTCCAGATCACCACCAAAAACAAATCAGTTCTAAGTTAGGCCACTTCTGACCTATCCTGAAAATTTCATCAAAATCCATCCATAACTTTTCGAGTTATGTTGTTCACAAACAAACAGACAAACCAACGCCGGCGAAAACATAACCTCCTTGGCGGAGGTAATAAAAGGTGAGTAAACGCTGTTTTGGAATTTGAAGAGTTGCATGACTTGTGTTAACCCTCCCCAACACCACTGCCCTACAGATGTGCTGTATGTCCTGTATACCTGGACTTGTGTAAGTGTTACCAGATAAAGCTAAAATCATCTAACGACTGTATCTTTAAGTTTTGGAGGCCTCGGTTGGGTGTTAGAAGGCAAAGTTCTAGTAATTCTAGAGGCAGACATGCACATGACCTTCTCTAATGAGTGGATGTTGGCAAAGCCATGATAATCCTATCCTCCAAACTGTGTCTGTCTCTTGTGGACTGTGTAAAACAATGCTATGCTGCTACCAGGGCTGCTCTGCCATGCATAAAATGATGTTTTTTTCCCAGGTAAATCATCTGGAGGACTACATGGCCTATAGGAAACTACCCAAGGATCTGCGCACACGCATCACTGATTACTACCAAGCACGTTATGGGGGAAAGTGGTTTGATGAGAAGGAAATTCTCAGTTTGCTCTCCAAGTCTTTGAAAGAGGTACCAGGAAAACTCTGTTATATCTTTTAAAATCTTACTACTACTACTATTATAACAACAATAAGCAGTAGTAGTAGCAAGTTATCTAGGACATTAAACATAACCATAGTATTATGAGAGCTCAGTTTTAACAAAAAACTGATCACAAATTCTGCTTAAAATGGAGGAACCAACAGATCAGTTTGCATATTTGTCCAGACCATTTTGCTTCACACACATATTAGCTTTCCAGTTAAACCCCATCAGTCCATCCAAGAAATCACCATGTTGTGTCTGTCTCTTACCTTCTTCACTGCTGTAGGAAATCCTGAACGTCCTGTGTGCTGGAATGCTGGAGAGCGCACCGATGTTCAAGGGCCGCGACCCCAGCTTCATCAACGCCATCCTGCTCCAGCTGCGCTATGAGGTGTTCCTGGAAGGAGACGTCATCATACGACAGCACGCTCCAGGAGACCGCATGTTTTTCATCGAGCACGGTCAGGTCCTGGTTGCCACGGAAACCTTCAGGAAAGAACTGGGTGATGGAGACTACTTTGGTGGTAGGCCCCATTTTTTACAGTTGAGCTTGAAAAAGCACACATCGTCAAAGCTTGTGTCTTTGGCTTGTTGTCTGGTTGTATTATGGTGATGCTTCCTTGATGCTTTCTCTTGTTGTATTGTTGTGATGCCTCTTTGATGCGTCTTTTGGTTGTATTGTTGTGATGCTTCCTTGACATAGCGTATTTTTTACCCTCTGTCCTTCTCTGGTGAATTGGCATGCTCATCTTTGCAGAAATCTGCCTGTTGACCAGAGGAAAGCGTGTGGCCTCGGTCACTGCCCTGTCCACCTGCCACCTCTTCTCCCTGTCCGTAACCAGTTTCAACAAGGTCCTGAGCTGCTTTCCACAGATCCACAAGGAAATTAAGTGCATTGCTAAAGGCAGACAGGCGGACCTTAAGAGTAAGTGTTCCTTCAGCAGGCCAGTAACTCAGGAATATGGCGATGAGTGGTTAAATAAAGCTATTGTAATAGGTTGAGTGTGTTGTCTAGTCTTATATTATCTTTCCAAACATCTTGATCTTGTTTCATGTGACATTTTTTAATCTCAATTGCAGGAAATACCACTGAACAAAATTAAGACTGACCTGTCTGTCTGTTTGTTTTGTTTGCTTGTTAGATGCTGAGCGCGGAGGCAACTCTGACGCCTCGAAAGCAGAGACCAGTGAGGACGAGAGGCCCACCTCCTCAGGCTTATGTAACCAAGAAAAGACCAGCTCCTCAGACTGAAATGAGGCATGGAACCACATTCATGGTAGAAGATGTCCCTAAAAATGGTTAACATTATTGATAGTTTATTGATGGGTTCACTTGTTCTGTTTCTGCAAATTTAGAGCAGATTTGAGCTTTTGTGGTTTTACATTAGTTATGTTAGCGTTATCCCTTGAAAACAATATCTATTTTGACTTGATAAATGCTGTTAATGTTTTTACCTAACAGAATTAAAAGATATGAAATCTCATAGAATGTCTGGTACTCAATTTTTATATAGTGTGCAGAACTTGAAGTCATTGGAGAGCACTGGACATCTGATTCCTGACCCCATAGCTTAAATGACATGAAGTAATTGCCTAGTCAGCCTGCAATTATACTGCTGTGAAATATTTCAGCGTTAGTGCCCTCCATGTCATGCCACCAGAGGAGCCAATCATAGCCTTGCTGCACTCAGCAGGCAAAGGCAAGAAAATGTCTGTTCGGCAGTTTTCTGCGTGACTCATACAGTTCTTCTAAGTATGTGTCTAACTATTCCTGGAGCCCCCATGTCGACATGTCTATCCCGCTCCCTTTCGCACTCATTAGTAGCTTGCTACACTCACCTGATTTACTTAGAGTCATTAATCAAGACCTCAGGTATGCTTTGGAGCAGGGAGGCACATCACTGCACTGTAGAGGGGCTCTGGGACTATGGCTAAAAATCCTCATGCAATTAGCTCGTGTTCTAATTGTCATGGCAGTTTAAACTTTAGAGCTTCTTCCTCTGTAATAGCTGCCAGAACTGCAAACCCAGGCCCAAAACTGTCTTATAGAAGCTTTAGAACTAAGTATGATATGCAGACTGTGACTGACAGTGGTCTGTCTGTCCCCCTTAGCATAACTGCGACTGTATTCAACAGAGCAGCAGTTTTTAACACATAACCACAGAGGCAGAGAACAGCACTGGTATCACTCATAGAGCACATCTATTATTCATTATGTTGAAGTCGCTCTTTGTTTCACTCTATTAGCTTTTGGCAGTCGCAGATGCCCAAAAGTATCCCAGGGTTTCATCTGCCTTGTAGTTTACTCTGGACCATATGATATGGTTTTGTTTATTTCTTACAAAACCCATCCCTTGTTTCTCACCTGACCAACTCCACCTCCCTTTCTCCCTCCCTCGCTGCATTTCTGTTAATCTCCCTATCTCTGTCTTTAGCACTGACCCCTAATCTTTCTCGTTATTATTTAATGCCGCGGTTATTCCCGTTACCCCAGTTCTCCTCACCAGGCTCAGGCGACACGCACGCGGCATGTGAGGCGGAACCATCCTCCTGGTTCGGATGACAGTAATTGTGACACTCAAAACCGCTCGGCTGTCTGCTCTGACAGGGCCAGGTGAGCCAGCCAGCCACTCCCCTCATGTGTCCCGCCAAACACGCAGCCTCCGCCCCCAACACTAGCCAGCACCACCCCCACCAGCAGGCACCAGCCGCCTGCCCGCCACATTCGGATTCATCTGTGCATGAAGTGAGGGCTTGCTGAATAGTTGATGAGCATGACAGATAGATGGAAGGAGACAGAATGGAAAGTCTGGCGGTCGGCCGCTCGGGTCTCAGTCACGCTTGCACTTGCGCTCCCCCCCCCCCCCCCCCCCCAACCACTCTCCCTTCTGCCCTCCCTCCTCCTCCTCCTTCTCCTCCACTTCTTCCTCCTCCTCCTCCTCCTCCTCCTCCTCTTCTGCCACCACCACCACCAGCAGCACAGTCATTGCCTTCAGCATCGTCTTAGAGAGGGACAGGGCCCAGGGAATTGTGATGGAAAATTACCCCCGTGAGAATTAGGAGGAAGAGGAAGGGTCAGCACAAAAAAAAGGAACACGCCTCTCCCATCCTCTCTTTCTCTCCCTATTCTTTCTCTGGTATTCTCTCCTCTTTTCTGTGCTCCGCTCCTCTCCTCCTCACTCCACTCCCCTCCCCTCTCCTCTCCTCCTCTCACATCTAGTCCCCACCCCGTCCAAAAAAAGAGAGAGCGGGAGAGAGAGAAGAGAGGAAGAAGAGAAGAAAGGAGGGGGGAAAAAGTTGCCAGAGGAGCTCAGTGAAAGATGCCCACAACACTGAGGTGACTAACTCTGCTGCTGCTGCTGCTGCTACTGCTCCTAGTCTGTGTGTGTGTGCTGCTCCCACTGTCTGGCTGCTCGGTGCCTGACCCTGGTGAGAACAGATGGAGATGCCAACGTCCCCAACCAGGCGGCGCTCGGTGGCGGCCGTGGCAGGCGGGTGGAGGAACCTGCTGCTGCCCCAGCTCAACCGCCAGTCCCTGTACGTGTATGGCAGCGAGATCGCCGTGGAGGAGGAGTGCGCCAAGCAGAGGGACAGCGGGATCCTGGTCATACACCCCTTCAGCCCCATACGGTACAGTGGCATACTGGCCGTCTGCTGTTTACTGTCTGTGGATGGGATAGGGGATGGGGGTGGGGGGGTGGAGGGGGGTCTGGGCTGGAGGCTGCTGCTGCTAAGTCTTCAGGTCAGAGCTGTTAACTTTGCTGCCATGCACCTGAATGAGCAAAAATTGGAAGGATAATGAATGCAAGTATGCAATGTAGTTTCATGTTTATCTGTCACATGCACAGTTGTAGAAGTATGGAGTGCAGTGAAAGTCTTATGCATCTCTCTGGTTTGATAACATAAGCCAAGCAGTATAATATTTTGCAAAAAATATGGAAAATATATTATTTATGTATTATAAATACAATAAATGAAAATAAAAAGAAACTGTAACACCAATGTAAACATGAGGAAATTGTTTTTAATGATATAAACATTTTTCTGTAGTAGTTAGAAGGTAGTTTTGTAGTAGTTACAAGCTACTGTATTGTCAGTGGTGTTAACAGTAGAAGTAACAGATTCTGTTACAAAGGGTGTTACAGTACACAGTGGAAACAAAAAACTGGTTGGTAGTGGAAAAAGCAATTGTATTTTAATGTGTTTTCCGCACCATTAGGAGTTATTATATCATGTGCATGGTGGCGATTACCTTTCTGAACCTGATCGGGATCCCCATGGAGATCGCGTTCCTGGACGGCGAGAGTGGCGTGGGCTGGGAGGGTTTCAACGTGTTTTCGGACACGCTATTCCTGATTGACGTCGCCCTCAACTTCAGGACGGGTATCATTACTGAAGACAATGAGGTAAAGGGATATTCATTTCATTTCAACACCACAGGCCATGTTTACATTCCAGCATCGCCTGGATTGACCCTGACAGAAAGGCTCCCAGTCCAACAAGCTGTGGAGCAACCACTGACTAATGTTATGTAATGCCTTGTATGTCTTCTGTCTGTCTTTATACTGTCTCTCCAGATACACCAAACGCACTGTCATAACCACTGTCCAAGTAATCTGTAATTTTTTATTATTGTAATTATTGTTGTTTTTGTTGTTGTTGTTGTTGCTGTGTGGTGGTGGTTGTGGTGCTTTTGACTACTTTTGCAATTATTAGCAGTGAAGAGTTGAGCCGAGTTGAGTATTACTCTGAGGTATTTATAAATGATTAATTAGACATTACACTGATGAGTTTTCCAGCTTGCTATAACAATAATGCTATTTGTCATTCATAGGATGCTATTCTGGACTTGAAGCTGATTCGAATCAACTATTTAAAGAGCTGGTTTATTCCTGACGTGATTGCTGCGTTTCCAGTTGGCTACATATTACTCATTGCGGTAAGGAGCCTGTTCTCTGGATATTGGATATTTCCTTCTCATGGCCTATTCTAAGAAATGTTGGGTGTCTGTGTGTGTCTGTGTCTGTGTGTGTGTATGTGTGATAATGTGTAGTAAACACTCAAATCTAATAAACAAGTTTTGGCTGTTTGTTTGTCAGGACCTAACGTATAGCACAGACAACAACTCATCCAAGACCAGTAGAATGGTGAGAATCCTGATGTTTGTGCGAATACTGAGTCTGGTGCGGCTCCTGCGTGTATCGAGACTGGTCAGGTTCTTTAATGAAGTGGAAAAGGTCAGTAGAAATCTAAACTCTAAATCTCATTCTTATCTGATGTTATGTCATGCACTGGGCTTAGAAGCAAGGTTTTACAATGTAATAGGTAGTAATCACAATGCAATACATGTACTAAAAATGACTATAGTTAAAGGTATGTTTTGCAGTGTTTACAAAGTACTTGAGGTTACCTGGTGAAATGTAGTTTTTTATAACTTTTTAAGACAGACTTTACAGTATACTTTATCTAAAATTGCATTTTGCATGTGTATTCACCCTGGATATGCACATGCCACACCTCCGCTTCAGTATATAAGAATACAATTTCATGCCCACAAAATGGCTACAGTAGTGCCCACACATGGCCCACAAAATTCCCACAGCATGTTAATGCCCCACTTACCCTGTGTTTGCCCTCCTCTTCTCTCCTCTACTCTCCTGCCCCAGGTGTCCAACGCCAACCTGGAGGTGGTGCGGCTGCTGTTCCGCGTGCTCTCCCTCTTTATGACCATCTTCCTCCTGTGCCACTGGAATGGCTGCATCCAGTACTTCGTGCCTATGCTGGAGGACTTCCCGGCAGACTGCTGGGTGAGGAAGGAGAACCTCACGGTAAGCATCAAATGAGTCGTGATAGGGCAACCTGGCTTCCGAGAGTACAATCCAGCATTTTTGTTCCAGCCATTCACTGTAATCATCTGATTCCAATTAGCAGAGCTCCTTAGCCAGGTAGAGGAGGTAATTAGTGAAATGACTTGTATTACATGCACAGGTAAAAACAGGTGATTTGGAATATGTGGTACTAGATTGTACCTTCTTAATCCAGGTTGACTATTTTTGAAAATAATTACATAGCTGAGGCTATAGATTACTGATATGGTTTATTAGTGTGGAAATAGCCCAGTTGCGGAGGTAATAAAAAAGAAGGCACTGAGTACTAAAAAAAAGTCTCCTCCCCCACAAGTTTCTAGTAATTTAAAGGAGGGACTGGAACACTTCTGGCTTGTAAATTACAGTTTCTGTGGTCACACCCTAGATAATGATAAAAACATAATTCATACATACCTACTACTGCCTCTTTAGGTTTCGCACTCGATAACTTCTGCATTTTCCCAGAGCCCTTACAGCAGATATATATAACTTCTGGTGACAAATGGCACAGGCAAGATTCAACTTAGTCACTCTTATGCAAAAAAAAAATCCCAAATGTGCTTTGTAAGGATATGTGATGCCTTTACATCATTGCGAAAGTGTATTCTCATTGTGTTTATTTTCTATACTGTATCATGTAACCTCTATAAAAAGAAAGTGCTGACTTGCGTCCTCTTTCTCTCAGAATGCCTCGGTGGCGGAGAAGTATTCCTTCGGTGTCTTTCGGGCCCTCTCTCACATGACCGCCGTCTCGTACGGATCCTCCGACAGCCCCACAAGCAAGGCGTACACTTTAACTACACAATCAATCAATGTCGCATGCTGTTTATAGCCATATCGCTTTACTGCGAGGCTGCGTGAGTCTTACACCGCCGGTGTGTGTTTCTCCTCCTCCTCTGTAGATGAGACAGAGATGTGGATTGTTATCATCAGTATGGTGTCTGGGGCTTTGATGTACACGCTCCTGGTGGCAAACACTACGGCGATGGTGAGCGATTACGACACGACGGCGACAGCGTACAAGGACAAGGTACCGCACCACTGTCTGTCGCACCACTGAGGCGAACGGAAAAACAACAGAGGAAAAACATTTTTTGCAAGTGTTTGCAAGGCTCCGAAAAAAAAAAAAAAATTAAACAGTTCGGAAGCTGAATGACGCAGGTGTTAAAGGATGCAGCTGGTCCACTCACAGGTGCATCTTTCCGCAGATGAATCATCTTGACGACTACATGACCTTCATGAAGCTCCCCAAAGACCTGCGCCTTCGCATCAGCAGTTACTACCAGGCCCGTTATGCCGGGAAATGGTTTGATGAAAAGGATATATTGAATTGGGTGTCCACATCTCTGAAAGATGTACGCTACAGCCTTGTCTTAAATTTCACTGTACTGTTTATTTTTTTGTCTTACTGTACAAAAACAGAGACGTTATAAATGATATACATCAATACAGTTTTTGAGTTTGTTTTTTTGTAATTTGTCACTTCAAACATTAACATCTAGACTGACTTTTCGAGTTCAAGTTTTGTAACTTTCCACATAAACTTTTACATTTAGACTACATTTTTAACATTTGGCATTTGAAACTTAAATTGTGCAACATGACATTTGTGTGACATTACCCTTTTTTCTCTCTCTCTCTCCCTCCCCTATTTGTGAAGGAAATTCTGACCATCATGTGTTCCAAGCTGCTGAACAAGGTGACAATATTCCGGAACTGTGACAAGAGCTTCATCTCGTCCATCCTGCCTCACCTGGTGCATGAGGTCTACCAGGAGGGCGATGTCATCGTGCAGCAGAACGGGCTGGGGGACCGCATGTTCCTCATCGAGCACGGACAGGTCCTGGTCGAGAGCCTGGAGAAGGAGCTATGCGACGGAGACCACTTCGGAGGTCAGCAAGTCAGAACCGACGAGGAGCCACTTTGGTTTTATTATTGACAGATTTTTGTTATGTTTATTTATTTCCATACTTCTGGAAGTGTTTATGTTTTGTGTTGTTTCTAGTTGAACAGACAAATTATATTTCAAGTCAACAAATCCTGAATGTTTCATATGCCGCCATGTGTTGTACAGTGGAGAAAAACAGCAGCAATCTGTAGAGCAGTGAGGTTTTCTCTGACAAGCAAGCGTATAGGCATCATCTGTGAAGAAGTTTACTAAGACTAAGACTAAATTGACAGAAACTATTGAAATTTAGAATAGTTTATTTGAAACATGTGACTTTAGTGTCTTTTACTCACAAATACTAACAAATTGATGTAAAACCAGATGTGTTGTATGTCTGTGTCTGTGTCTGTGTCTGTGTTCACCCCTTTACAGAGATGTGCCTCCTGCACCAGGGGAAGCGTCTGTCGACAGTGCGTGCCCTGACCGTGTGCCGCCTCTTCTCCTTGTCTGTGATGAGCTTTAAGGAGGTGCTGAGAAGGTTCCCAGAGTTGAGAAAGAACGTGGAGAAGATGGCCGAAAACACCAACACAAGCTTTGTGTGATACAAATGATGTCTGTACATTTCAAGCAGAAGAAGCAAACCTCCTCTTCCTATATACACCAAACGTAGGTTTGTTCAGTACAACAGAACATTTAATGAAGATTTATATGGACTCAAATTAATATGCTCTAGGAAAGCTTTGTAAGAGCAACTCGATTTTCAATGACAGCCTCAATTTTAGTCATTTATTGTATTTGTATCTTGGGCAATACATCAAATTAACATTGTGAAAGACAGCTATTATTTATTTCAAGAGCACTTTAAAAACTTTAAACCGTTAAATTGACTGCGCTGTGCCAGTGTGTTGTGACCTCCCAATGAACTGATTAACCAACACAGACATGCATCGCTTCAGTGGATAATTCCCCTCTGGCCGAACTTGTAATGTGAACCTCTTACATACACAGACACGCACAAACACACATCCACCCACCCACACACACACACACACACATCTCCTCACTATCCATCCATCCACACACACACACACACACACACACATGCATCTCCTCACCCAAGCACACACACAGACTCGGCTGTTGTCTCTTCAGCCGAACACGCAGACAGTGCCCGAGGCCAGCCTGTGCTTGTACTCGTACAGGTAGTAGGAGGCCGGGGGGAAGTTGCACCTCATCTCCATCTTGCCAGGCACCACGTGGACTGCCACTCCCGCGCCCAGCCCCTCCTGCAGCTTCCTGAGCATGCGCGAGGCCAGGTAGAGCCGGGCCTTCTCCGGGTCCTCCTCCAGGGTGGCGTACACCTCCGGCGGCGGGTTGGGGATCTTCCACTCCAGGTCCACGATCAGCTGGTGGATGCGGGCTTTGTCCAGCGAGCTGGGCGTGTCCCGGTAGCAGGCCACCACGTGCGGGCACGGCGGGGAGGGGCCGCTGGCACTGATCGACAGGAAGTTCTTGGGTGGCGCCATGTTGTTGTTGGTGGTGCTGGTGCTGGTGCTGGGCTTCTTCTCTTCGCCTCCCTGCTGCTCCTCCTCCCCTGTTTCGCCTCTCTCCTGGGGGGTCACCAACGCCGCAGCCTCGTCCTCCTTCCGGAAGCCCACGGCAGGGTGCACCATCACGGCCCAGCGCAGCCAGTCGTAGTTGCGCTCCAGCGCCTTCAGGATGCACTCTGCCTGTTCCTCCGGCGGCTTGCCCTCGCACAGCGCCTCCTGCACCTGCTGCCGGATGTCCTCTTCGGCCTGCTCCAGGAAGTAGCCGGAGCAACGCCCCCCGCTGGTCTTCATCTTGCGGTACAGCGCCCCCATGCGGTCTGACCAGGTCTTCATTATCAAGGCCTGGTCTCGGCCCACCAGCGCTGCCTGGGTGAACAGGCAGAGGAGCCCCGTGCCCAGAACAAAGTTCACCTGGAATGCACAGAGTTGCACAGAGGCATAGTTAAAATCTAAACGTTTTGCCACATCAAGAATTCTATTTTGAAAAGTCAGAATTCCTTAGATATTATATATACATATATATATAAAAATATATAATGTATTCACTATATATTGTATGTAATGATCTATAATCCAACATTTTCTATGCTGCTTTATCCTGCAAATTGCACCTTTGTAGAAGGAGGGGGTGATGCTTAGAAGTTGTTGTTTTTTTTCTTTCGTTTTTTTTTATACCAGTACTTAGCTGCTTGAGAGATCACTTGGTATGGTCAGCCAGAAGTTATGGTGTTCATGGATTAATAATCCTAGTTATTAGTCAGGGTCAGTCTCATCAATGACACAAGAGTATAATGTAACAATAATTCTTGCTACCTGCTACACTATAATTGCAATGGAATTTTAAATATGTCAACTATTTTGACACAGTTTGTGCTATATACTCATGTATTAGTGCAAAAATCAACTTTCCTAATCTTTAAACTTTCCTTATTATTGGCTTTGGTAAAATGTAGGTACCAAGCACACAAAACAAAAAAAGAGACATGTGCGTTTTTTCATCATATTGCCTGTGTTTTACTTATAATTAATGTTATATTTTATAGTAAATATCAGTCATATGGTCATATATATAAATAGACCATATTATATTAACTGCTATGTGTTTTCAGTTTGGTCCATTTTTGTTCAAATTATCAAACCAAAGGTGCAGAGGTGACCTGTTCTTGAGACAGGGACAGTTTTTTTGGAAGGGCATCTCCTTCATTGTTTTTTCCCCCAAAAATACCTAAAAGCTAAAAAATAAGTTGCAGTGCGACTAGTCTGCCAGAGTTCCCCTAGAGACCCAAATACAGACGAAAACTTCAACATTTTTTATTTTTTTTACTTTTTAGATGTTGCTGAGGAGGCATATGATGCAATCAGTGTTTTGTTTTTGTTTTTTGTTTTTTTAATTTCAACATCCAAAATTCCAATGCTATACTTCAAGGCAGGTTTGCAGATCATATCAATTTGTGGCCAGGTAACCGAGCTTATTTACACAATCTATCATCCAATAGCATTGAAGAACTGAACAATAGGACCTATTATTAATATAAATGGAAGTTTTATTTTTGTAGAATTAAATGTAATGTAATATTACAACAATGGGCCTCTGGGGGTTAAATGAAATGATGTTGCGTCTTTTTAATGAATTTAGTCCCCTTTACCAGTCTGTCACTGATGGGGCTTTTCCACCAAGGCAGTTCCAGTGCTGGTTTTTGGATAATCGGCAGGTAGCACCAACACCAAACTGGTTCAAGCACCAGCCCAGAACCAGCACCTGGTTTGTGGTGGTGGAAAAGCGATATGAGAGGCTGTTCTTGAAAGAGTGACATTACGTATCAGCTGACACTGCACTAATGTTTGTTTTTGATAAGTGTACCAAAGTTAAAGAAGTACTACCTCCCAAGGTCAAGCCATATCTCTTTCTCACAGTCAGAGCTAATTAAGAATGAGAATGAACATACGAGATTTATTGCATATAGTACTGTTTTAGAGACGTTAGTTCATATTATTTTAGGTGTCAAATAAAAGTTCACATTTCTGACTGTCAAAATCACTTTCCATTGTAGACTAAACAAAATTTTGTATTGTAGTGTTGATTTTTCTTTAAGGACAGCATATACTTTTTTGGTTCTTGATGGAAAATGTATAAATAATATGGGTATTTTGCTTACTGTATTCAATCTTATATTTCATAATGCTCATTGCTTATTTAGCCATTAAACTTAACTTGTCATCCTAACTTGTGTTAGGAATATTTCATTCATAATTGAATCTAATAATAACTATTTGATTCATTACTGACTATATCATGAGGTACCCACTGTCTCAGCCTGACAAGGGCTGTACAGCATCAGAAGTTTTAAAAAGACATTCAAAATATGTTTGGACAATGCAAGTGGTATTGTAAATGGTCCCCAGTGCACAGATTGTAAATATAAGTTATGTAGTGTGATTTTGGAATGTTAAAAGTTCTATGTGGTGCATAAACTGTATTATGAAGTAAATGCACTTAATAGGTGGATAAACTCTGCTCAGAGGTGCATAAACTCTATTTTTGAAATTTGAGAGGTGGGTAACCTCTGTTTGCCTGCGTTTACCCTCTACTACAACCCTGAGTCTGACCTTGACACAGAACTCCCTCATCTCCCAGCGTTTGGGCCGGCGGCTCTGAATAAGCTCCTCCAGCAGAGTGGGCTGGTCCGTCAGCGCCGAGATGCCCATCATGCGGCTGTAGAGCGCGGTCAGCTGCCTCTCCAGCTGGTGCTCCCGCACATACTCCAGGAACACCTCCTTCTCCCGCTTGGTGAACTCTGGCTGGGCCCTGATGGCGGTCCCCAGCTGGTTGTAGACCACCACCAGGTCATCCTCCAGCCGGTGGACCTCTGTGTCGTTGATCAGACCAGGTCCAAACGCGCTCAGCTCCTGGTCTATGTGGTCCAGGTTCTTCTTCACCAAGTCAGTGTCTTCAGAAGTGGCATTGCCTCCCAGGTAAGAACAAATGCCTTGGACGAGGACTTTCATGGTCTGCATGAAGCCAACTGGTTCTAGGACTTTTCCAAACAGTGCCATGGTGAAGAATAGTTTGGATATTCCTCTTGAATAGCAACTGGGGAGAAGACATAATATGTAACAACCATGCCAGAACAAAGATTATTGTTGCATTACACAAGACGTTTCACTATTCCACCATTCTAATAATTATAACTGTCTAATAAAAAAGTATCACCAAAAAAGACTTACCTAGGAGCAAAATGTGGAGTGTAGTTTCAGTCTGACCTTCAGTGTGTTGCTCTGCTCTCTATTTATACACATGAACAATCAAAATCTGATAAGGGTTTTTTCCCCAGACATTAACCTACAAGCATGCCTGAAAGAGATGTCAGGCTAAGGACAATGGTGTGTTGAAGATAAAATATGTATCAAAGAAAAAGTAGGGACCTATAAAAAGATTGTTTGATATGACATGTTATTTTTTTTATTGTTTTGGTTCCCATTGCATGCTACGGTGCCCTTGAAAGCGCTGAACTTCAAAAAGTGGATATTTTACGGCATGTTTCGACGTTTTTCCTCCGGAGCACTTGGTGGCAGTAAATCAATTGAGGTCTACAATAGTTGTGGCGGTTAAAAAAAAAAAGCTTTTAGTGACGAACTTCCGTATACATCCGGAAGCGCGGAAATTTGAAAATCACAATCGGAGTCTGTCTACACATCTTATTTTATTAGTTTTAGGTAACTAAGGTCTTACTAACTCGTAGACATATATCATTTTCATGTCATTACATTACTTAATGACAGTAGTATGAATAATATGCTAATTAGTAGGAGGGTTTAATTGGTCTTAGTTGTGTGTTTGTGTTAGTTTACAGTTAGTTGTTGTTATTGTGGATATTGCTAGGCTGATAACAAACTTTTAGCTGTTTCAAAGTGTGTCTAGTGTCAGATTGAGGCATATGTAGCTTTTAGGGTTTGTAGATTAAGCATGTGACACTTTCAGTACTTTATGTTCAGCATTCAACCATATATGTTTGCGTCTGACAGAATGGAGCCGCGGGTGAAGTTTTTCACAAAGCTGCGGCACTTAGTAGGACATCTGGAGAAAGAAACTGAACATCTTCAAGAGATGACAGAGAACCAAAACGATGGTAAGCTAACTGCTATAAAGAGACAGCTATATTTAACTAATTTGACCACTTCCAAACATTTTATCATCCGTACACAGACGTAGGCTAATCGAATTGAGCAATAAGTGCAACCGCTCTGTTATTATTATTATTTTTTTTTCAGATGACACGTCAGAGGGAGCTTGCCTGTCAACTCTGCATGAGCTAAAATCAGACGTGCGAGAGGTTAAGGTATGACAAGCCCTTACTTTATGTTTTTACCTCGAAATGTTTCCCTGTAAATTTGCGCCTGTTAACTCAAAGGTACCCTAATGTGTTTTGATAGTAATTGCTGGCTGTGTTGTTTTTATCTTTGTGACATTTAGACGCAGATGCAGCAGGAGATTTTGAATAGCCAAGAGAAGAGGGTGCAAGATTTGAACTTTATACAGACGTGGTCAAAAAAGAGAGAGGAAATGAAAGAAGCTCTTGACACATTGGGTAGCTACCTCGAGCAATATGGCTACAAGCCCAGACAGCCAGCACCAAAACCTCCAGGTAAACAGTATAAACAGATGTTAAGGTTGTCTAACCTGTAGAAGCATACAGCCTGCACTGTAGTACATGTAAACACCAAGTCTTGAATTTATAAAATTTTCTTTTTATAGTTTTGTCCTCAGTAGTTTGGTCTTTGAAATACTTAAAGTTGAAAATCCTGTGCTGTATTACAAATACCTGAGATAAGTGACCATGGTGTCATCTTAATGCTTGTTGGAGCTCACTATCTGACTATATTTTGTCTCCTCATCTTCAGAATCTGAGAATGCAGAGTCCGTATCTCTAGCTAAGGAGGATGAGGAGGAGACCGATGTGGAGCAGGAGACTGGGGAGGAAGAGCAGGATGAAGAGGAGGCAGAGGAAGAGGAAGACCAAGTTGAGCCTGTGGAACGAAACAAAGACCAAGTCCAGTGCACCCCGGAGGGCATAGCCAACCCCGCTCTGTTCCAGGGTATGTGTACCCCGAAACTCACAGACTTTGGCCTGTCGGAGCTGCACCTGCAGAACATGCTGAAAAACTGTGGCATAGGTGAGGCTCCTATGCCGCCACCCCCAACGCTACTCCTTTCGCCTCTGGCTACGATGACCGTGCAGCCTCCAGTGCCCAAGACGCCCAAGTGCTATCTGAAACTGGAGGAGGACGCGCCCACGCCCCGGCCAGAGGACTTTGGCATCTCAGAACACACCATGTGCCTCAACAGTGACTTTACAATGGACCTGCAAAAGAGACCTGCAAAATTTACCAGGTAGTCAGCGGAGTTGCTTTGCTGCTTGACTGTGTGCACACTTTTAAATTTGAAAAACATAATTTTTAATGACTTGTGTCTGGCAAGTACTTAACACTTAATTTTTTTGTTAACTGCTAGCAAAATTCCTGCTATCGACACTCCCCTGTTGGCATCATCCAATGGTAGGTTTGACTGAATTAGGTTTGAATTAATTCAGCTAGTGAGAATATTTGTGTATAATCCTGAAAATTTGATGTATACGTGTTCTTTTTACTTTAACAAGACTCAGCACAACATGAACATATAATATCACAAACTTTGTTTGTTAATCTCCCAGAGTTTATGGATACCCCCGAAACGCCAGAAATCCATACCCCAGGCTTCAGGCTTGTGAAGAAGGCCTTGGCGTGTACCCCTTTGCAGAGTCATGACAGCCTGGAGTCCCCCCAGAGACAGACCAGTGATCTCACCTCTCCTGAAGTCCCCACATTTCAGACACCCTATCTCGCCAAGCTCCTCAGTGTTCGTAAGGTGAGTATATTAATGGAGATGTTCAGTGTGAATCGATCCATACTCCCGCTGTTCAAGACCAGGGAAGTGCTGTTGGTAGGAAAAAGAATGAGAATATTTAATGCAACATACACTGAATAATAACCTGTAGCTAACACTTATTGGCATACGGAAATGAAACTGTAACTGAAAAGTTTTACCCTCCATTCTCAGCACTCTATGACCTTGAACAACAGTGCTATGGATTGATTCAGACCAAGCGTCCTTAATGATTGAGTGAGAAGTAATGATGTTTTTGTAAGACTAAGCAAATTGTTTGCCACAATCCACCAGCTGTCTTAAGTATGGGCTGAGAAATGTTGCCCTGTAGGCTGTACAGGGAGTGTACACAATTAAATACTCTTGTACACCACCATGGATGTACAAGGCCTAACGGTTTGGGAGTTGGTATTCCTGCACCCTCATCTATGGCTAATGGGCCCTTAAGCAAGGCATCGAACCCCACGTTGCTGCAGGTGGGACTGTACATAACTGCTGCAGGTGGCACTGTCATTGTACATAATTCACTACAAGTCGCTCCAGATAAGAGCATCAGCTAAAATATCATGTAATGTAATAACATCCAACAACCCAGAACAAGCAAAAATGTGTCCTAGACGATCAAGAATTTGTTTATGCCAGCGTTGTAACGTGGAAGCATTATCACACCACATTGTGTACAATAGCTAACAAATAATGTTTAATAGTAAATTATGTGTTTATTCTGTGTGTACAGTCTGTCCAAATATACTTAAATCAAAAACTCTGGTCCCACTCTACCCCTCCATACACCTGTTATATGACTCTAGTCACACGTGTGCATCTGGTCGTTTATTTTTTAAATCTTACTTTGTTATTTATTCTAGCTATTTCTTTGTTTCTTTTTAAAGGATGTTAAATCAAAAAACTTAACCACAGAGATGCCAGGACTGGGTGACACCACTGCACCCCCTCTTGATGTGACCTGTCCCGACAGCTCCATGGCAGAGGACATTCCTGAGATGCCAGCCAGACTGTGCAATGACGACGAGCTTCAGCGCACGCCAGAGATGCCAACCCTGCAGTCCTTTCTGGGCCGCTCTCTGCAAAGCGTAAGGCTCGGATGGTTGTGTCACACAGCTGTGTGGGGAGTGCTTGCTTAATTATATTAGGGAATGTTGTGGCAAGCAGGAGAGCACCGGACAGGGCAAAGACATGGCTGTTGGATGACATGGTTGTGTTGGTCTTGACAAAAAAAGAAGTCTCAAGTTGTTTGGGTATGGTTCACAGTCTGTTAGTTTGGTGGTGACTGTGGCTCCCCAAGTCTGTGATCTTGTGATTATGGGTAAATTACATGTCTGTGTATGCTTTTCCTCTTTCCTTATGTGACTTGCACGGTTTCCCTTTCTTTCCCTCATTCATCTCTCTTTCTCTCCTTCTCTCTCACTCTCACTCTCACTCTCTCCTCTCTCCCTCTCCCTCTCCCCTTCCCCCTCCCTCCTCTGTCTTTGTTTCCCCTTCTCTGTCCCTCTCTCTTCCTGTTTCTCACTCTATCTCTACACAGAAGTATTCGGCAATAGAGGCCCGTAGCTTGTCTGTGGTAAGCAGGCAGGTGGAACCCAATCCTGCTCTAGATGTCCATGAGAACCAGACCCAGGAGTGGAGCCTGGCGAGCCCACGGGTCAGGATGGAGTACGACTGCGATGCACGGACTCCAGAGATGCCAGACATGAGCTCCATCACCCAGGACATCTTCAAAGTGAGTCTGTGAAAAGGGATTACATTACATTGTATTACATTACACAACACTTAGCAGACGCTTTTATCCAAAGCGATTTACAATAGAGGACACAAATCAAGCTACAGATCTACAGGAAAGAAACGGAGTAAGCAAGAGCGTACTAGTTCCCGTGCCAGTATTATTTTACCACAAATAATGGCAGTCTTTCCTTGTTGGATTTCTTTTCCCCATTTGCTCTGAAGCAACAGCATGCACCTTCACGGCACAGGTGGCAAAGGAGGCAAAATCTAATGTACATAAATTCTGTACAATGTCACTTCCATAAAAGTAACTTTAAAAGTAGCCTTTTATTACACATACCTTTTTCTTCTTGGCTGGCTTCTTAAAATTTAATTTCTTGTGAATGATGAATGTTATGTTCACTGAAAAATATCTAAAATATCATATCCTGGAAACAGCCTTTTGACAGAAAAGAAAATCTGCTGACCCACCCTCCTCCTCTGTTATGCTCCCTCTGACATTGTTTTCCCTCTTGTGCTTGTCAAGCTGGTGTCTCAGTGCAACACTGAGATGAAGTCAGCCGCCTCCCAGCCTCCCCTCAAAGCAGCACTGCAGACCAGGGCGACAGGAAAGGAGAACAGACAAGCCGCCTAGTGAGTCTTGCATATCTCCCTGAGGCCCTACTGAGGCTTTTTCTTTCTCCCAGAGAAGTAATCATCACTGAATGCAGTTAGTAACAGTTTAATATACCATAGTCCACAATCACAGATGCATATGTGAAGATGAAAGGAAAAACACATGAATGCACAGCTATTAGACACAGGGTTACTGGATACCATGCACATCTCCCTGAAGAGGAAGAGGGCTGTTTTGTTTGTCCCAGACAAGCAATTCAGACCCAAGCTTTAGTATGTCATGTAGGAGCACAGACACAGTCACGACTGCAAGAGTGTTTGTCAGTATACCTTATTACAAGTAATACAGTGTACTGAAATGGCATTTCCGTGGTCTGTGTCCTTGGTGCTCTAAAAACAAACAGTGTAATATAAATACACTAAATTTGTATATATCGGTACACTAAATTCTCATACACACAAAACCTTATAATAAATGCATATAAGATGGTACTAATCTGCTATACAGCATGTCTATTTGCTAAATGTACACAGAACAGAGGACTTTGACTTGGTGATGCAGCACACAATTAGAATGAAATTAGAAGGAGTAATAGAGTAAAAGAGTGAATATGTATAGATGAACGTAGAAACATGTGAATTGTTTATGCTCTGCTATTAGACTAAGAACTGTTAGGCACAATGTGTATAGTACGCACAGATTAGGAACACTAAATCGTACAGTAGCAAAAAAGTCAAGTCTTGTATATAATGTATAACTACAAAATATTTCGAACCGTCTGTCAGGACCTCAGTCCTTCCTCCTGCATTAGTACTAGTTCATAGGTCCCAATGTATCTTACCTTTGTTTGCAAGTACCATGTATAAACACTCAGCTATGTTTGAGAAAAGGATGCAATAATAACTTAGGTCATTAGGTCTTTTATCCCATATGCTGTTAGTTGTATGTGTTTTTTGTGTTTCCTGTTCCTGTGGTTGATTCATTCCTGGTGCTTTTCTCCCTCCTGTCCCTTGTAGCTGTCAAAGCCTAGCACTGGTGACGGAGATGGAGTTTGAGGGCCTTACCCCCTATCTCAAGCAGGTTCCCCTTGCCCGGCTGAATGAGGCTATCCAGGAGCTAAACACCTCCCTGCTCCAGCGACAGCACGGTAGGTGTGATTGGAGATAGGTGGGGGATTAGCACATTTTAAGGAAAGTGTTCTAAAAACCTTGCATGTATGTTTCTCATTCTGAAAGCAGTCTGCAACCTGGCAATTGCAGCAGTCACATTTGCAGTTTGTTCTTTAAATCTTTTAAAGGGGTCCTTCCGTCAAAAACCACTTTTAGTAGCTCTATTTACAATGTGGTGGGTCACAACGAGCAGTATATGCACGCAGCATTCCAAGACATTCCAACAATGGTATTTGTTCCATATTTACCTCTCATCGTCCGTCTCCACCCCAGAGATGTATGTCTAAGTCCGCTTTTCCCCGCTGTACTACGCAGGTGGGCATTCAGACCCGACAGAGTTCCTGATGGATGAGCTGAGGAGCATCATGGGTAGCGGGGCGAAGCTGTCCTTGGTGCTGATGTGTCTGATGGAGCTGAGGAGAGTGCAGCATGTCCATGGAGCAGGAAACAGCGCCTTATACCAGCTGCTCCCCGCACAAACATGAGCATCATCATGAGTCTGACCCATTGGGCTATTTTGTCTAACCTAGTTGGCTTGTAAAGCTCATCTTATTTGTTATTTCCATCAAGGCAGCTTTCTGACCTCTGTGTTTACCGCAAACAGTGTAACTGTTTTGGTTGTGTGCTCACTAAGAAAGAGTAAGGTTGTCATGTGTGTATAAAGAATGTACATATTTTTCTGTTCTGTCTTGGTCCAAAAGAAGTAGTTGTGGGTAGGTTTTACTATGTCTTGTCCTGTTTTCGACCACTTAACTGTGTAGATGGGGCATGGTGCTGTTCCTATTTAACACTTAGATCTCAAATGGCACAAATAACCATGTCTATTTTTACAATATATACTACAACACAAATTTACAGTAATAAACATGCACGTATGAAACTTTAATAAAGGTTATACATGAATTATCTTCTAATGCTTTCAAATGAATAACTTCAAATGAATCAGACAATCCATCACACCAAAACACCATGGCCAACAAGACACACTTACGGACACACTACTACGTCCACCATGTACTGCTGCTAAAGAGTGGGGAATACTTTTGTTAACTAGGTTTGCTCTATAAAACCATGTTCGTAATGTAAAATAAAACATCACACCAAGCCTAAAATGTAGAAATATAATTGGCAGTAGTCGTTACAAAAAGTAGGTTTATCATGTTGGCATTAGTGCTCTGAAATTCTACATGTTGGGTCATACAGAGAGAAAGGTTGCTATAAATGACCATGACCATTGAAAAGTTATGGATAAAAAAAGTTTATTTTGACATTACAAGATTCTTAGAGAGAGACAAGGCAAACCTAGCTGCACTCTACTCAAAATTATAGAAAATTTGAGAGAAATTAAAAGCATAGGAAAAAAAAGCTAGAAATCCACATCACCCATTATCAGTGGGCTCATGGGTTGACACACATGTTAAAGGCTCCCTCTCCTCCCATGAGGTCTCCACCTTTGACCCTGAGGATCAGTACGGTCTCATCCGGCCTGGCATAGCTGGTGTCCTGTTGGGTGGGGTTATGGCAATGTCCAGGTAGTCTCCTATTTGAAAGCGCTGGGACTGCAGAGTCATGGAGTCGTCTGCGCCCTTTCGGCCTGATACAGTACTGCCTATATCTTTAACCCTGCACCGAAAAACACAGGCATGAGTGGCTAAACTCTGATTTGACTTTGAATTCTTCATTTAATCCAATATTCTATTCATTTATATTGTACCATTAACATTATTATAGCTATATTTAGAGATGTTTATTATACATATTTCAAGAAACTGGTTAGACATGGTTTACCTGTAGCTCTGCCTTTTTGGATCTGGATAAACAATTGCAAAGCCGAAGTGAGTGCCTTTTTTTCTAGCTTCAGGATAAACCTCCTTCACCAAACTTGTCAGTTCTTTAAGGGTGGCATCCATCCTTGATTTTAGAAAAAAGAAACATTACTCTCCACTTAAAACATCCAAAACACACAGTTTGACCTTCAAGTAGATCTGACACAAGCAAGCATACATCAACAATAAACAAAATCCTGATCTTCCCAGCAATAAAACATTCATATTAAATATTAGTCAGGGACATAGATGCACATCTTAATACCATACACACACAACAAACACATTACCATGTGTAGATCTGTAGTTCACTTGACGGGACATTACCACGGGCAAACTCATCTACTCTGTGGTGCCTCCCATTGTTGGTTGTGAAAACTCTCAAAAGCAGCGGGCAAGTCTGTTCGCACAAAAAAAAAAAAAAAAAACACTACATTAATGACCAAGCAGAACATTGTAATAATCTCTTCATAGCACTTGTTCATACCTAGAAAGCTACGACAATAATTCCTCCACAACTGCCTTCTATTTCATTTGTTTATATTTACTGCTATATGCACCCTAGTTCACCCCATTTCCACCGTCGACCAAAACACACTAGCAAGCAACAACCAAGCCGTGTGCCAGGACTTGCTATGCTGCTGGATGAACAAAGATACAAGAATATGTTCAACTTTAATATTGATATATTTAGATATTTGCGTTTATGAGTTGCCAGGTAATCTCCTGAGCCCGAGGGTAAATCAAATAAAGTTAAGTATGATAGCCTATTAGCTTGGTTTGTGAGTCAGGCTAACGACATCCATATGCCTTCATTATTCGCCTAACATATTAATAGAACATCTTATACATGCATTATATTCCCTGAAATTGTATATGTATATAACTTGGACCCGTATCGCGCGACAACATATGTGACTGGCGACTATCGAAGCAGTATAAAGTTTACAAGCAAACAGGTCGGTGCAAACCAGTAGGGCTAGTTAGCTCAGAGGCGTGAGAGACACCATTCATAAACACTTCGCAATCAAACGCGAAAAATGTTTAACCCGAATTACCTTTTCCCTATCGACAGGCTTTTCGGGTTCCTTCTTTATTTCTTCTTGCGTAACTCTCGATTCCACAGCCATTTCTAATTACACTCAATCAACACTCAAAATAACACAAGCGTTATTGATTAGCCGTAAGCAAGAGAGAGCAGCGAAGGAGTTGGTCGTGTCGCGCAGAAATGTCGTCATGGGAAGGCAGGAAAGAGGGAGTTCTTGACCAATCACGGCGTTGAAAAAGAATCCCTGAGACAACGAACAGCCATTAAAATTACGAGAGAGCCATTGGCGTTTCCTGTGCAGTGTGCTCCTGCCGCCATTTTGGGAGTCAGGGTATGAGAAAGCGAGTTTAAATCACCACGGGTCCACACATTTTGTGGCCCTAATATGGTTCACACGTGCGTGGTGGCTGGTTGTCGGAACAGAAGAACTCCCGGGACCACTCTGTCGTTTTATCGGTTTCCTCGTGACCCAGAACGGAAACAGCGTTGGATAGCTGCTGTGAATAGAGAGGGATGGGTGCCAAACGACGGGAGTAGACTGTGTAGTACCCACTTCATCTCAGGTATGTCTTGGAGTTACTGCAAGATCACGATTCTGATTAGCTCAATTATTTTACAGCACATTTGCATGACTTAGAAGCAGAAGTCCACAAACAACCGCAACCCACTTTTGCAACTTTTAGAAAAGCCTATTTGCTCTCATTTTTTATTACTTACTGGTGATGGTTTTTTGCACTTGAAAACTTTAATCATCCATAAACAGTATGTGATAACTCACAAGGTAAGGTGTTCTTTCTACTTGTCCCCCTCAGGTAAACAAGTGAAGAACCCAAGGTCCCCAGATTATGTTCCATCAGTTTTCTCCTCCACAGCTTCCTTATCTGAGAACATGAAGGAGGCCAGCACGTGTGAACTGTCAGACAAACAGGAGGCTCAAGTGGAGGCAGCCAATGCTCTGCTCTTCCTGCAGGGGCAGGGTAGGTTCTCGGGGGAGCTGGTCCAGAACCAAGAACAGGATCCGGATGCGGAGGAGGCTGAGACCACATCATCATCCATGAGCAGTGATGACGAGGATGAAGATGAGGAGGACAGTGATGATGAGACTGGCCAGATGAGCGACTGTAAAGTTAAAGTGGAAAATCTTTGCAGAAGTGCTCCTGCCTGTTTCATCGACTATGAGGCCAGTCTGAAAGCCTTGAGAAGGGAGAACAGGGCCCTGAGGGAGTCTGTCGAGAAGATGTCCCTCACAGAGGCTTCCCTCCGAAATGATGCGGAGAAGGTGAGCTTCTACACAGGGCTTCCCAACTACTTTGTCTTTGAGACCGTAATGTGGCTGCTAGCTCCTCACATGAAGGGGGATAAGAACTCCAAACTGTCTAAGTTCCAGCAGCTCCTTCTGACGCTTATGAGGCTTAGGCTGGACCTGCGAAACCAGGACCTGGCCTACCGCTTTGGCGTAAAGGTTGCCACGGTGACCAGGACAGTCCACCGGATTATCAACATCATGTCGGCCACCCTTGTGCCCACCGCCGTCTTCTGGCCCTCCAGGGTGGAGCTGAGAAAGAACCTTCCGGCAGCTTTGAAGGCCACCCATCCGGACTGTGCTGTCATCATTGACTGCTTCAGGGTCTCCCTGGAAAGACCGCTTGACTTTGAGTTGAACCAACTGGACCCTGCAGCTGCTGGGGATAGAATGCACTACTCTCCACGGGCGTCTGGCGCCAACGAGCTGAAGTACCTCATTGGTGTTGCCCCGCAGGGCGTGGTCACATTTGTGTCCCAAGGGTCACCTGGCAGCGTGAGTGACAAATGCTTAGCCGAAGGTTGTGGCTTCCTGTGCAAGCTTCTTCCAGGAGACGTGGTGCTGGCTGACCACGACTTGGACATCGGTGAGTCTGTAGCGGCACGTGGCGCTCAGCTGAAGGTCACTGGCTCCGGCGGCATTGGCCATGGCCACGGGGAGGGTTTTCCGGAAATGAGCCGTGTGCCCTGGGCTGCTGCTGGCAACAGCTTAACCTCAGAGAGACTCAGCGTCCACAGGCACGTGGAGAAAGTCATCTCCATGGTGAAGAAGAGATATGCCATCCTCACCGGCCCGGTGGAGAGCCCGTTCATCGCCATGGACCGAGCCTCCAGCATGACCACGTTTGACAAGATAGTGCAGGTGGCCTGTGCCTTGAACAACCTGTGCATATCGGCAGCTCCGCTGGAGTGATCGCTCGTACTCAACCGCACTCTAAGCATCCCTTCTTGGCACCAGTTCCTGTTACTTGCAGGTTCTTCCTGCAAACAAAGAGAGGCACTTTTGTTCTGTGTTTTTGTCCTCACGTTTTTTTTGTTTGTTTGTTGTTGCTGAACATACATACTTATCTCTCACACTTTACATGTTGCATAATCATGGGGGTTTAAGGGGATTGTTTACCGCACTTAAAGGACCAGTCTATCCACACAGTTGTGGTTCAGTACAAAAAAGATATGGAACGTGTGCTGTGCTGCAGTCAGTCATATAGTAGCTTTTTCGTAGCTGTACCAAGGGCAGTACCACAGCTCTTGGAACTGAAATATGTACCATTTTTTTGGTTGGACGGGGACATTCCATGCATTCTTTGCATTTGAACGGCCAGATTCCGCATGCTGAATAACAAGAGACCTCCAACAACAGCGCTTTGGGCCAAAGCTCCTTTGTCTGTGAGGTCCAGAGATGATGATGACAATGATGATGATGATTAGTGCAATTGCTGTAGTGTTAGTCTGGATTTCAGCTGTACTCAGGTGCTAGTGCCTTAGCTTCTGTAATGCTGACGCAAAGGTTATCAAAAAGGTTCATGTCTTTGAGAAGATGATGTATCTTTCTATATATTTTTGCATCAAAAGCGAGATCATTCGGTGTTCTCTCCAAATGCTGTCTTTGATGTAACCATAGATATTGCGCAATTGTTATTTCAACAAGCTTCTGCTACTGTTTCTTAAAACAAGGTGTTTATTACAAGGTGTTTCTTTTCCTTTTTTACGGCATCAAGATGTTTTGTTATTATGATGAATACTGAGTACTTAATCCCTTCAGATGTAACAGCTCTTTAGTGTGCGTGCATGTGTGAGAGCAAGAATGAGAGAGAGGGTGTGTGTATGTGTGTTGCGCATGTTATGGCACTTTGCCTAGAGGGGTTATTTGTGAAGGCCTGTAATTTCCATGTATGTTTGCATGTTTGTCAAACTTTGTTTATATTTTGTTAACGATACAGCTGACAACTGTCCAAACTTTATATATTTTTTGTTAACACTATGACTTTCAATTGTTCATACTTTTAAAGAGTAAACGCAGCACATATCTATCTCACTTTTTTATGTTATTTTCAGTACATGTAGACAAATTTGTGCCAGAAGTACTGTACATCTTGTATTCACCAAGGTTCTTGGTTCTGTCATGTACCATCTTGGTTTGAAAGGTGATCAACTCTACGAATATCTGTCCATAAAATGTTCCCCACACAGCTGTTTGTGTAGTTTTTTAAGCAAACCTCATTGGAAACCATGCAGCAGTCGTCGAAAAAATAGCAAAAAATAGCATGCAGCGTGTTCAAGAAAATACAGCTAATAATATAGTGGAACCTTATCTCATGGCAACTATTGCTTTATATCAGAAAACATGAAATATCTGTCAAAGTCAGAGTTTAATTCATTGCAAAGAGACTAGTGACTCTACTAGTTCATACTTTGAGGGGATGCTGTGTTGTGGAGGAATGACACGGAAGGTTGACAGGAAACCTGGAAAAACTGCCGCACAGTAGGATGAAAATAAATGGGTCAGCAGCAGCAGAGTTTGGAATGTGAGAAAGAAAGGGATAGTTGTTTAAGAAAGCAACCTGGTCACCATGGAATGAGCCAAAGATGATTGGTGTCTCATAGGAGCACATGATTAGGCCTACGTGAACGCTTACCATCTGCTCAACAAAGTGTAGATGTATAACATATTTTGATGATGATTTTTAATGTTTAGAGGAAAGTCTTGAGTCTTTCACTTATGAAAGACCATGACTCATAGCAGGAGCTTTTAGTTGAGTGGCCCGCAGTGATTGAAATAGATTCAGATTTCAATACCTTCTTATAGCTTTAATTCTCTGTTTAATACCGTGTTCCAAAGATTTCTTGAAAATATATACATCTGCAAGTAAAACTCACGTGTTTAGATGAATGGCATAACCAACATAAAGTTTTATTATTGAATACGTTTGTAAATGTAGGAAGCCCCGCCTAGGGTATGTGCGGTGCTGACGTGCATTGGTAGCACACGTGACACCTTTGGAATGTTAACAATGCAGTAAGTGTCCAACTTTGTACTGCATTCTAATTCTGCCGAGAGTGGGGAGAAAATGGAGTCTTATCTTATGATATTCCTTACGTGTTTTCCGTAACTGACGAAAACAGGATTAAAGTTACTCTGTCGTGAGTTTGTAAACAAGTCGAAATCAAGGTAACTGGGAGTGTTTCGGCTGTTTAAGCTTTTCTTGGATTTACATTCTTCTTCCACTTCTCTCACATGGTGAGTAACACAGACCTTCTCTGCCAAACCGCACTATCTACGACAAAATATATCACAAAACCAACAAGTTAAGAGAACCACCCACGCGATTGACGCTAAGTAATTGTACAAAACGAAGTAAAACTCTTCGATTGCTTCCAACAACGTCTGAGCAACAGAGGACTGATAGAACTCCAAATTCTCCCTACACTGGAATGTCGGACTGCGCTAGCGGAGCTACACTCTTCTCGCCCAGAGTCGAATACACTCATAACTTCCAAACTGCGATCGTACGGGCCTCTAAACCATTTTTTGGTTTCACTCGCCTCGTTGAAATATAACGATATTAAATCTTTTGGATATTAATCTCAGAGGATGCGGTCAATGCAGTGATTTACAGAAATTCCTTTGCGTGAAGGTAATATCCTGTTATACCTTCATTTTTTTGTTTTTACGTCGACCAGAATGCAATGGTGAAAGTCTGTGTTTAAACAAAACATTGCAAATAGTCATTGTAGTGAAATTTAAAAATTCAACAACTTTTGATTGCATAGAGTAAATGTGTCAGGAATGTTTGGGATTTTTTCATTAACCACGTAGCCGACATAGCCTACTGTAAAAAGCTAGTCTGCCACTGGCTCTGCGAAACATACAGCAGGCGTCATGTATAAATTCGTAATATATGCCGTTCTTTCATAGAGTTTACTGTTGTGTGATGTTCGTGTTCTCGCAGTTACTGCTGCACTCTTGATTTAAAAGTTTATTCTAGATGGAGAAGTAGCTGTAATAGTATAATTCGATTGATCATCAGAGAAAGAAACTGAAAGTCGAGCTTGGTACGAAACTGCAAGTGTATATCTTATATGAAACGATAACGAAGTTGATTTAGTTTTTAATTTGCCTAAGTAGTTTGTATTCTTTTCATGGCAAAGCTGTTGCCCTGCTCGCCAACCATGTGCTCCCAGGTGTTTAACGTGGCCTGATGTTTCAGGTAGAATTCGCCATCGCAGATGTGCGTCTACTCAGGGTTTATTGACTGGATTCTCATCACGACTGTCCCGTAAAGTGATTAAATCCATGCTTTGAAAGGAAAAAAAATCCTATTAATTTGTGTGGACAATCACATGGCATTAATCAATAGCCCTGTACTTGCAGGTGATTGATAAGGAAGTGATATGGTAGTCGAAAACATCAGGGTCGCCTAGCAAATCGTTTAACTACTTTGTGTTACTATTGATAAGGTCTACTGTCTTGCCCACAGTCACAGGTACTGGAGTTGTAAAAAAGTAATTGACTGTAATTTGCATAGGCCTTATCGCCTTGCTGTTATGATTTGTATACTGTGATCTACTACTGTTTTTTTTTTTTCAGGTAAAAAAACAGGCTACACACAGCGTTTGTGAAGGACCTTTAGCTGAACCTAGTGTAATAGAAAAGTGTTTTCTTTACTTTTTGTTTGTTTGTTTCTGTATCATCATGCCACAGGGCTAACTGATAGAGTAGAGTAGATGGACTTGGCCTCAGTCCCATTGTTATCAGTGGAGCGCTCAGGTAGTGTGTGAAAGTAGGGTTTTAGTACAGGATGCCTGTCGCTGTGTTTGCCCAAGCTAAATACTTATCTAAATATGTTTTCATAGAAAATGACCAATTGTGTTAGAAGAGGTGGTGTTTTTTTATAGTTTATTTTGGTCTTCCCCACCTTGTGATGCAATAGCATGAGCTTGCTTGTCATTACTTGTGGAATGGAATGCTTGCTGTTTTCTGGACCCTGAGCTGGAAACATCACAAGAGTAGGAGCTTAGGCGAGAAGATCTACCAGATTGGGCAACAGTTCTTGCAACACAGCCCACTCCATGACCATTCAAAAAAAAAAGAAAAAGAAGAAAAGCAAAAACAAATTATCATCACCTCCAAAATTGCTCTTGTGTACACATGGTCTTGTGTGTTGTGAAAGGACGTAGGCTCTCCCTCCCATTTAAAAGTTTGGAACTCTGAAATGAAGTCTAGGTAGGTTGAACTTCAGCAGGTATTTAGTTGAATATTTTAGACAGTATGAAGGAGACTTGTGATCTGTACAGTCCACAGCACTCTCCTCTACAAACTCTAAATACTAGCAAGTAGCATTTAAAAGCACCTCTGTTCTTTCGGGGGGACTGCAGGTTTTCCAACTTTGCAGGCATAGGTATCATAAAATACCACTGAGAGCCTGGGATTCATATTTCCTTGGTTGTGAACGCTGTACCACTATGATTTTGTTTCTTTTTAGTGATCATGAATTTGGCCCTTCAGTGGCTTACCCTCATGGGAGAGAGGGAGAGGGAGAGAGAGAGAGAGAGAGATGGAGAAAGAGAGAGAAAATAAAAACAACTGGCCTGGCTCTATAGCCTACAGTTATGTCCCGATGTTTCTCAGAAATGGGTTGCTCCCTGTGTCTGCTTTTAAAAGAATTATAGGTCTGAAAGTGTAGGTTAACAGGCATCACGTCCATCACATAACATAACATAACGATGGCGCTCCACTCTGCTCCACTCCACTCCGCTCCGCTCCGCTTTAAGGCTGGCTGCTTTTTCACGTGAGCGTGGGTCCCTCACGTCAGAGAACCATGTGCCTGGTCCACAGGCTGCTGCACGGGGTGAGTAGCAAGGCGGTGCTGGAATGCGGGCTATGTTCCTGGAGGTGGACCAGTGAGAAGGTGCTAATGGCCGATCCTGTTCCGGCATTTCGCGGGGAGTAGAGATGCATGGCTGTCTGTGACTGTCCGTGACCGGCTGCGCGGCTGTCGAGTCGGCCACACCCCGACCCCCTGCCGCATGGCGTCTCTGACATCGTTGCCACGTCTGGTGGACGGCCAGTCCAACCACAGTGTTGGTCACAAGTGGCATATCACTAAAGCTACCTTTACCTTTGTAAAGTGTCTTTAATTACATAGAAAAGCACTGTGTGAATATATTATTATTATTATTATTACTACTGTTAATATTATTATTATTACTATTGTTATTAAGCTATTTTTTTTCCTCCTGCTGTATAACTGACTGTGAAGACGTTGGGATCAACTTAGTTTCTGCCCAAGATATAATAATGGATTGGCAGTAAAATTTTAGGCCTACCTGAAGATAAACATCCGGTCGCATTGCATTGCAAGATACATTCACACACACACACACACACACACACACGTCCCGTTCCAACACATTCACACACAAGTTCTGATCAGTGTGTCCCTGGAGAGAAGGGAGGCTGGCGGGCTGTGTGTGTGGATCAGCTGTGTTTCAGAATGGTGACCAAGATGGTGAACTGTAGCTTGTTTCTGGGTTTTTTTGGGGAAAAAGTTAAACTTGCGTTGTCTTAACACGCTAAGATTTCCCAGACCCATGTTGTGAAGGAGAAGGCTTGGTGAGCCCAGTCATTCAGACCAGAGTTGCCTAGAAGCACCGCATCTCTCTAGGCTGTAACGTTGACCCACCATCTTGGTGATTGTTGAGATGAAGAGTGTGTTGAGAATCCACAGAATGATAAAAAATTGTTGCACTGACACTTTTCTGAAAGGTTCCTTCTTGGTCAAGGTCCAGAGTGCCTCTGTAGCAACTAGCTGACCAGCATTTGTTACTGTTGCTAGTTCATGTTAACGTGTCTGTAAAAATGAACACCCAACACGGACTCTATTCCTCTCCTCACATCACATGAGAGGGACCATTGACTTCATTTGATTCATAGATCAGTTGGTTTTATGATTCACTGTATGATTGGTTTTGTTTATTCATGAATTCATCTTTCGTACATCCTTTCTGCCAGCTATTCATACACTTATTTATGTATTTGTTTTATTCCTCACAGGCAACGATGTGCACCAAACCGGAATGGAGCAACGCCATCCTTCTGACACCCCACAAAACCTGGGACGAGGGGGAACGCGACCCGTAATCTGGGAGGGTCGTGGCGATGGCATCCGATTAGCTTAGCTTAGCGTAGGTTAGCGTAGCATAGAGTAGTGTTTTGTTGGAACCATAGAGTTGAACTAACAAGAAAGAGGGACCCAGCAGAGAGTGAGAGACAACAGGACTTCTGCTGCAATCTTTCCTCAAATCTGTCCCACTTGAGTGTGGGGGTGTGTGTTATCTTTTTAGGTCAGCTTAAAAGCCCAGTTTAGGGAGAGGGTGTGTGTGAGTGAGTGAGTGAGTGTGAGTGCGTGCGCGTGTGTGTGTGGGAGGGAGTGTGAGAGAGAGTGTATATGTGTGATTGTTTGTAAAGGGGGGTTTACATGTATTTGTAGGTGTGCTTTGGCATGTGCTTGAATGTGAGTGTGAGTGGGTGTGCGTGTGTGTGTATGTGTATGTGAGTGTGAGCGTTTGTTGCGAGAGACAGAAAAAAACGTGTTCACGCTTGATTTGACAAAGCGCAGCCAATTGGCGTACTTTGCAACAGTATCAGACTAGATCAGTCTATACACCGCTAACAACATCCAAACACGAGGATGAGACCCAAGACCTTCCCGGCCGCCCCGTACGTGGGCAACACGAGGCAGCGCCTGCAGGAGATCAAGGAGGGCCTGAAGCAGCCGGCCAAGCTGGTGAGCCAGGCGCTACATGGGGGCAGCTCCAGAGGCGAGGGGGGCCGCGGCGGGGCCGAGAGCAAGGGGGGAAAGGACGGCAAGGACCAGGGTGGGCGGCAGCAGCAGATTCGTCAGCCGCAGAAGTTCAACAACTACCAGAACGCCCTGCGTGAGATCCGCAAGTCCCTCATGCCCTTCGCCAACGAGTCGGGCAACGCCACGGGCTCCGGACACCCCATCGGAGACGTCAACCGGCAGATGCTGCAGGACCTGGTCAACGCAGGCTGTGACGAGGTGTGTGTCTGTGTGTGTGTGTGAGTATGTGAGTGTGTAAGAGAGAGAGTTAAACACAAGAATTTTGTTTTGCAAGTATGTGTGTGTGTGCACATGTGTGTGCTTGCATTGTGTGTATGAGGAAACACAAGAATTTTCTCCTGTTAGTGCATGTGTGTGGAAGAGAGAAGTGTGTGTGTGGTCACAAGTACAGGGGCATGTTTTTTCTAGTACGCTTGTGTGTGGAAGACATTTCACATAGGCTTGTCAGAGTTTACCATTTTCTGCACTGTAACTAGTGCCAATACAACTATTCAGAACTAAATAAAGGTGTGTGTGTGTGTGTGTGTGTGTATGAGAGTGTGTGTGGGTGTGTGTGTGTATGTTGGGGAGGTGTGTGTGTTGGGGGTGTGTCTGAGTAAGAATCTCCGCGAGTAAAAGTGTGTGTTTGTGTGGTTAAGTCCTTTGGCCTACTTCACTCTGCCAAAGCTGTAAGGTTGTGCAATACTGTTTCGACTTCACACAATAGGACAGTTCCAGAGAACGCTCTGATGTGATTTAAAAACCTCATGACTATCCAGTGTTTAGACATTTTTGTCATGTTCTGCACGTTTCACATGTGTCTGGGTGGAACTTCTCATTTAGTGACACATGGATGAGCATGACACATTTGTGTGTTTTTAGCTGTGATGTTATCTGTTGCTTTACAGGTGGGGGGGGTGCAGAGAGAGAGGGAGAGAGAGAGAGAGCGAGAGAAAGAAAGAGAGACAGACACAGATACAGAAAGACAGAGAGACAGAAACTGTCTAAGTGAACACAGGAATTTTCACTTCCAAACCTGTGTGTTTGTGCGGATGTGAACACAGTAATTTTCTCTTGCAAACCTGTGTGTGTGTGTGTGTGTTTGTGTGTTTGTGTGTGTGTGTGTGTGTGTGTTGTGTGAAAGGCATCCATTGACCTCACAAGAGGTTTGGGATGAGGACTCATTACACCACATGACAAACACGCAGGGCGCAATGCTCTCCCTCAGCCTGAGCTTACAGCAGTTACATAATACCAGGAGAAAGAGAGAGAGACAGAGAGAGGCAGCAAAAACAGGGTGGCGCAAAATGTTGACATTTTTAAAGTTTTCGGGAAAAAATTGAAAACTATCTTTTTGGGTTCAATCCATTTGTTTGGTTGAGGAGTATGCTTTGGTATGAGAGGGGCACGCCAGAAGGCTGAACATTTTTTTGGACTTTCTCACAGGAAGCCAAGATCAACAAACATGCTTACCTTTTTCTCGACTTTACAAAAAGAAAAAAAAATACCACTGGAAAAAAATCCACTGCAAAGTGAGAAAGAATGAGGAACGTATCAAGCATGGAGTGGCGTAAGAGACGGTCGGCACATACCATACCGTTACTATATTTATCTGTCATCGGTATTATAATGCACACTAGCCCTTTCCCACACATTTCGCTCCACTGTGTCACAAGTGCGGGCATTGCTTTGGGGATTAAGACACATATCTTCTTATAATACCTCCGTAGTCTCAAGAATATCCTCTTACAAAACACCAAGAAAAGCCACTCCTGAGTTATGAAAAAGATTCCATATCTCCATGTGTGTTTGTTACCACCTCTTTTTAAAAAAAAAAGGAAACATATAGTGGTCACTACAAACTCGCCCTAAGCCACTGTAAGGCCTGTTGCCTGCCAGCACATAAATTGCCTGTGGAGTAGCTGTTAATCTTTAATTATCCAATTAGATAGGAGTTGTTTTTTTTTTTTTTTCTTTTTTTTTTAAAACCTTCATAGTTTACTTTTACGGTTGAGCCCTTCCTCCTTGCCCCCCCCCCCCCCCCCCCGCCAAGTCACGACGTCTCAACTGCCAGCCCACAGGCTTCTGATCAGTTGTCCCGACTGCGGTCGTTGTTCCCGCAAATGTGTGCTACTGGCCCGAGGACAGCCTTGTGACAGGGCTCGGTATCCCAGGAATGCCGCGCTCAAGCCTGTGCACAACACCGCCGTGCAATTCGACGTGGCACGCAGGAATTACAAGGCCTCGCCCGAGGGGTTTAGAGGGAGAATAGATTTCTTTTAGATTTCTCTTTGCTTGTTTTCCTTTGTGCGAATGGCTTTGGCAATACAGATGCTTAATTTGTCATGCCAATAGGGCACAGTGAATTGAATGGAATTGAATTAAACTGAGAGAAGAGGGAGGGGGAGAGAGAGAGTCACACACAGACAGAGACAGAGACGGAGAGAGCGAGCAAGTGAGAGAGAGAGAGATGGAGAGAGAGAGAGAAGTGGATACCGGCGTAGTCTCTCCACTTGGACAGCAGCTGTGCCTGGGGGGGGGTGTCACGGCTTTCACCAAATTTGCCCCTCGAAAGTAGGTCACAGTGACTCCAAATGAAACTGTAGGTCTACCACAGTTGCATTTCAAGACTACTTTGACCTGCGAATAGTAGAATTACTTCTAAATCTGACCCTGCCAGAAGCTAAAACACAGTGTGGTTGTCAGGACGACGGGTCATTCTGACTCTGTCGCTGGTAGGCACAGAGCACAGTGTGGTGAAGCTGTGAACAGCTGGAGAGGAACAGAAGCCCTAGCCCTTGCCTAGCACCAGTGGCCACCTTCAGTCCTTTTCTACAGTGTTTCAGGCCTAGCCTAGCCTAGTCTAGCGTAGCATAGCCAGGCCTGGGCAGTGTGTGCAAACAGGAAGTGTCCATTGAATGGCTGCTGGGTGGACCAGTTCCTTCAGCTGGCGTGCCTTGACGCCATCAGGGAGAATATAGCCATTTTGTCTGGCTTTGTCCCCCAGAAAAGTCTCTCTCTGTCTCTGTCTGTGTCTCTTTGTCACGCTATCGCTCGTCTCTGTCTCTGTCTCTCTCTCTTGCTCTCATGAAAGTGCTTGTCTCCTCTCTTTACACGTATCCAGCAGTATTGTTCTCTGTGTGTCAGTCTTTTAATGGAATTTGTCTTTGTTGTCCTTGTTGTTCTGAACAGTCATCCTCCTCATACTGTTAATGTTGTGTTTTTAGCTTTTAGCTAGTTATATACTTTTTCACTGACTTACAGTAATTCCTGAGAAAATATGTTTAAGTAGTTTGATCTGCTGGTTTTGACAGATCACACAATTGACCTGTCAGGTGTTTTTTTTTTAGTTCACAGTAGGGCTGGGCAATATGGGAAAAAATATCACCAAATATATCATCAAAATATATTTTCCCATATCGTTGCATATCGATTTTTTTATCACAATTTTTCCCCCTGCCAGTTTGAGAGCATCTGGATTGAAACCACTTTAAAGACAACATATTTAACATACCGGCTTCATTTGCTCTATGTCAGTTTGGCCATAACTAAGCCATCACCACACAGCTGACATTAACAACTGACGGTAACCTTTTTTTACAGCTTCAGGGGATAACTCTAAGTTATGTCCAGCATCTAGCCTGCTTTTTTCTAGCTTTGCCTCTCCCAGCAATTTAGAAATGACTGTAGCCCAGGCAAAGGAAGACTGATATGGTATGCCCGATGCTTATCATTGTGATTGACCTGAAATTTCTCATGATCACCATTTGGGATCGATTAATGGCCCAGGCCTAGTTTAGAGTTATTATAAAGTAATACATTTGTCAGTATTCTGTAATATTTTTTTAAGAAGGAGAACTCGGACCTATCCAACGCAAACTCAAAAATGTATTTTTTTTTCTGTCGTGGTTTATTTATCGGTCTGTGTTACTCTTTCTCAGCCCTTCGACTAATGCTCTTTTCACCTAACTTAGTGGATGGCGACTCATCTGCTGTATCTTGCTTTTTGTTTCCGTCTCTTTAAAACCTTCCTTTGTCCATTTATCCATTTTTCCCCTCCTTTTTTATCTACATACCTGTGGAATGTAATGGCTGCTGTGCTGTTCTTCGGTAGCAATCTCAATTGTCACCTCTCTCTTGCTCTCTCTCTCTCTCACTCTTTCTCTCTTTTTCCTCTCTCTCTCTGTCTCTCTTTCTCTTTCTTTCTTTCTCGACCTAAGATCCTTATCATAGCTCTCTGTCTGCCTAGCGAATCACACAGCAGTGTGGCAGCATGTTACATAATCACCTTGAAGGAGGAAATGTTTTGGTGGGGGCCGGGGGAAGGGGGGGTGCTTGAGAGGCAGAGGGGTGGAGGGGGTGGTGTGTGTGTGTGTGTGTGTGTGCGTGCTTGTGTGTGTGATTGGTGGTGTGGGTGGAGGGGCGGTTGGTTTAGGGATGAAGAGCTCCCCCCTCATGTAATGTATGGATGCGTTAACGCACACATCCCTGGTTCTCATCACAAGACCAGTTCTGTGATGGAAACCAAGTTTATTATGTTGTTAAGTACAGAGTACAGAGTTCCTGACCAGTTATGAGGCATCACTGGGAAAGTGTGTGTGTGTGTGTGGGGTTATGTGTGTGAAAGTGTATATAAATGTCCTATGTCTGGGTTGTATCCTTGTACAGAATGTTTGTGTCTGTTCATTGTCTGAGTGTGTGTGTGTGTGTGTGTGTGTGTGTGTGTGTGTGTGTGTGTGTGTGTATGTGGGGTTTGTGTGTGTGTATGTGTGAGAAAGCGGGAGAGATAAATAGATAGAGGGACAGAGATGATGATAAACTTGTTGCAATGGTGATTTGATGCCAAAGAATGAGGAAGAAAAGGAAGCTGGGCGAGAACTGTACATACCGCCCTTACCGATGTCCCTCCTCTCTTTCTCTTTTTCTCTTTCTCACTCTCCCCTTTTTTCTCTCTTCTCTACCTCTATTTCTCCATCTCTGTGGCTTCTTTCTGCCCTCTCTCGGTTTTGTGTCTCTCCCTCTTTTTCCCTCTCTCTCTCTCTTTCTTTCTATGTCTCTCTCTCTCTCTCTCTCTCTCTCTCTCTCCCTCCCTCTCTCTCTCTCTCTCTCTCTCCGTCCTCGCCTCCTGCATGTCCATTCTCACATAACTCTGAATGTCCTCCAGATGGCTTTCATTTCCAGACGCCTTGTTGGAATGTGTTTCAGAATTGGGTCAAAGTGAAGCTCTAATGTAAAAAAGCATTCGCTAGCCCCTAAGTCCAGCGCAACAATACCTCTCAATGGTTATGTCACGCCACTGTTTGTTGGTTTGCCTTTGCATAAGTTGTTACTCGATGAGGACCTGTGTGTGTGTGTGTGTGTGTGTGTGTGTGTGTGTGTGGAGAAGAGAGGGAGTGTTTGCTCGCGCCCCTTAGGAATGTATGTGACCATTTTTTTCCATGTGTATGTTTGTGTGTGTGTACTGTATGTGTTTTTTGTGTGTGTGTATGTGTACACTCTCACCACATGTGTGTGTGTGTGTGTGTGTGTGTGTGTGTTCACTCTCACCGCAGTCAGAAATGAGTGAGATTATGTGCTTGGCTGTACTCTGGGGCTTGCGGGAGCAACCATTATGACAAGGGTGCAAATGTGAAGTCAGATATTTTTGGGAAGAAGCCACAGAGGAATTGGAAGACGAACAGAGGAGAGGAGAAGCAAAATAAGAGAAATTGTAGGCGAGCAAGGAGGTAAACAGAGTCTGTGTGTGTGAGTGTGTGTCTGAGTCTGTCTGTGAGTGAGTGAGTGTGTGTGATGGAGAGAGAAGCATAGAGAGAAGGGAAAAGAACCGTGACTGTAAATAGTCCTTTTTCCATCAGATATTCTAGCGAATTAAGTCTTAAGTCGAATTAGTTTAAAGCGCCACGCATCAAAATGGCTTTCCATGAAAAGAATGATTCTAGTGAATTAAAAACATGCTGATGCGCATATTTTAACGTGCTGGTTTTTCATCAACATTGTAGCGAATTAGAACCAACAGACTCTGATTAGAACACAGGGAATAAAAAACTAAATGTGTGAGCAACAAAATAAACCTCCATACATATATTGCTTTAATCTTTTTCCCATCACATTTATGTCAACTTATCTCCTTATCAACTTATCAAATCCACTTCTGGTAAGCAAATTAGCTTAGCGTGACAAAATTGGCGTTAGAGAGATATAACTCTTTGTCATGTATGTCGCACCAACTTTTTAATGCTTTAATCACTTTTAAGTGAATTATCTTTTTAAGGGAAAAAAGACTAATGACAGGGTGAGGGAGAGGTGAACTGATTTCCAGATAGTTGGAATTCTTGCTTCCTGGCTTGTGGAATGTCCTGAACATCTGTCGCCATGACAGCGGAGGTCAGGGCTAGAGCTGTGTGTTGGACCAGAACACCTCCCTCAGCTCTGGTGTGTGTGTGTGTGTGTGTGCATGTGTGTGTGGGAGAGTTGGAGTCCTTGTGTGTTATTTCACCTGTATGTGGAGCTGTTGGGGAGAAAAATTGGGCATAGTTGTGTGTTTGTGTTTGTGTTTGTGCGTGTGCGTGTGTGTGTGACCGAGAGAGGGAGAGAGAGACCAAGCAAGGTGGAGAGATTGAGTCTTTGTGTTACTTTGCCTGCATGCATACACTTTAGTGAGTCAGAGCAGGGTGCGTTTAGTGAGTGTATGTATGTGTATGTGTGTGTGTGTGTGTGTGTGGGGGGGGGGGGTCCATAACTTCTCTTAGGAGACCCGCGGACACACCCCCTTGGTGAAGTGGCGTGCTGGAATGTAGCACAGAAACCCAGAGCCTCGTAGAACAATGACCGTAAACAGACACTGTGTGTTTAGATTTTATTTCCTGTGTGTGTGTGTCAGTGTGTGTGTCCGTGTCCGTGTACGTCCGTGTGGGCACCATATATTTTTTTTTGTTTTCCGTCCTATTGTGTGTGTGTGTGTGTGTGTGTGTGTGTGTCTGTGTGGAAGAGGAGGGGAGGGCACCAGTACTTGTTCTCCTCTGTGTCCTTGCCCCATTGTTTCTCTCTGTGTGTCTGTGTATTTTGCGTGTGTGTGTGTGTTTTTGTGTGGATTTGTGGGCCTCAGTTTTGTGTGTGGTGTATGTATGTATGTTCGTATGTGTAGTGTGTGTGTGTGTGTAGTGAGTATGTGTTTGTGTGTGTGTGTTTTTTTTTTGTGTTCATCTGTGGGCACCAGTTTTTGTGTGTGTTTTCCTTTATGTGTTCCTATCTCTGCCCTTGTGTAGCAGCTCTGCCATTGTAGTGTAGTGTAGTGTGGCGTAGTGCTATCCCACGTTCCCTCTCTAAGAGCATGTAGGGGTTTTCTTTGGTGCAGGCTGCCCAGTGAGTGGAGCCCAGACCTGTGTATGAGCCGTGTGCCCACCGTTGCTATGGAGCTGCTCTTTTTTTAAAAAACGTACTTGTGTTTCCTCTTCGCCTCCTCTGCCCCACCGATGCCAGCTGGCCTGGGAGTCGTGCGCGCGCACAAAAAAAAAAAAAAAAAAAAACACAAGGAGGGCACAGCCTTAACACCCGCTTCTTCGTGTCATTTCTTTATGTTGCTCACAGGCTATTCCCCTCCTTGCTACTCTGTCTTTTGTAGCAACTTTTCCTGCCTGCAATTAGGTCATGTGTGGAGAACACAAGATGGGAGGAAAAAGTCCCAAAAGACGCCATTCCATGTCGTCTTTTTTTTTTTCTTCTTTCCCCCTCCACTCTGCACTCACTCTCTCTCACTCTCTCTCTCTCTCTTCCTCCTCCTCTGCATGGAATACCTGGTGCAGTTCCGCTGCCGTCCACAGGGGGCAGTGTGAAACAGAGGAGCCGCTGTGTGTGCAGGACCTTAGGGTTTGGGCTGAATGTCTTTAGTATGAGGTCATATGCCATTCGAGGGGGATTTCATCATATATAGGTGTGGGTCGCTGAGCTGTGTAAGAGTGGGGCCAGTTTATTTGGACACGGGTGGGGATGAGATGGTCACGGGATGGTGACGCCAGGGGGCTTGTTTTTATTTAGCTAGGTGCTTGAGTAGGCAGAGTTGTAGCTGCTAGTGGGCAGCTTTTTTTGTAAAGACTGCTTGTGTAACCCACTTACGAGCTGTTGTTTGACACACATACTCATTGTGGAGAAGACACTTTTAGAGGCAACAATACCAAATATTATGCATGTAGTACAAAAAATGACAGGATATGACACCTACAAAAATGCACAGATTAATCCTTTGACTATGTGTTGTTTAGTCCTGAAGATCCAAGTGAATTAGTCTGTTGTGTGTATCACAACATGCTTGCCCCAGACTGAGTCATGGTAGACTAGACTGAGAGTGAGTGAGTCAGTGTGCTAGTATGCGTCTGTCAGAGTTGAAGAGTTATTAGGTAGTTTCTCAGAGAGATTAGATGCAGCTTGGGACTAAATTTACACCAGGACTGAAAACAAGAGTGTGTGTGTGCGTGTGTGTGTGTGCTTCTGTGTGTTTGTGTGCGTGTGTGAACTGTTGTGTGTGTGTTTGTGCGTGCATGCATGTGTGTGTATGAAAACTGCGTGTGTGTGTGTGTGTGTGTGTTTGTGTGTGTGTGAATTGGTGTGTGTGTTTTCGCGTACGTGTGTGCATGTGTGTGTAAGAACTGGTGTGTGTGTGTGTGTGTGTGAGACAGAGAACTGTCCTGGAGTAGTGAGTGAGTGGTGGGAGATCAGAGGTGTTGTTTGTGAGCTGGTACAGGAAGTAGCTGGCCCATGACCTGGGGTCCACAGGAAGCAGGTGCATGGCGTCCCGCTGGAGTGCTGTGTGTGTGTGTGTGTGTGTGAGAGAGAGAGAGAGAGTGTGTGTGTGTGTCTGTGTGTGTGTGAATGCATTCATGCATGTATCTCTGTATGTATGTGCTTCTTATGTGCGTGGGAAAGGTATTGTTTTGCCAGTCTGTATGCGTGTGTGTGTGCGCGCGCACGTGTTGGCATGTGTGTTAATGTGTGTGTGTGTACATATTTATATCTGAGCACATCTGAACATACAGGACGTGCTTAATTTTCTCTTTCACCTGTCTGTCCACAGGAAATGGCGGTGCGTGCTTTGAAGCAAACAGGAAGCCGAAACATCGAGGCGGCTCTGGAGTACATCAGTAAGATGGGCTACCTGGACCCACGCAACGAACGCATCGTCCACGTCATCAAGCAGACGTCTCCCTGTATGTGTATTCTGCCATCCTTTGCATAAGTCCCACTGACTGTCTCCTTCCACAGACATTGCATACATTTCCCAAATGCCTTTTGCAGATGTAAAAATGTGAATAAATGTTTATATAGACATCTTTTTGAAAGTATATGACTATATTGCAATACCTATCTAAAAAAAAAACTGAATTTCTGTCTTTGTGTGTGTCCGTCTGTTTCACGCACAACTCTCGAACCATTCGTTCCACTGAGCTCAAACTTGGTCTTGCTATTGGCACTAGTAAGTGCAGTGTCAAGTTTCATATTGTTAGGACAAAAGTACAAGCTTCGATTTCTTTTTGTGTGTGTGTGTCACTCGGGGCACTGCAGCCATTCCCCTCTCTCGCACAACATGGCGCCATCAACGGGCTCTGCCCTAGTGTATATTAATATAGACACTTAGGCATTTCAACAAAAAAATGTACATTGTGAAGGGTTTTTTAATATGTTTTGTTTCACACAGCTGTTATAATTATTGATTATTACTAACTGATAATTGTGTGTTTTACAGGTAAAGGAGGCTTGCCAAACTCCATGGACCACACACACAGACCAACAATTGAGGGAAGTAGTGATGGCGCCATGCCTCCCTATCACCAGATGGGGGCGCCAATGTACGAGGGGACGCCGTACGGGGCAGAGGGCGACATGCCGAGGCCTTACATGGGCGGCCCTCCCGTCATGAACTACATGATGGCCCCCTCAGGCTCCGCTCAGGGCTCGGCCATGGGCAACCCAATGGGGCGCCCGCCCAGCATGGGGGCGTACCCACCTGGCATGCCCCCTCAAAACGCCCCGGGAAACCCCATGTACGCTCCAGGCCCCGGTCAGCAGAAGCCTTACCCAGGCAGCATGGAGCAGGCTATGATGAGCTACGCAGTGCCTGGCCAGCCCCTGCAGATCCAACAACAGCCACCGGGGGCGCCGGGTCCAGCGCCGCCCCATTACGACTACGGTCACGGCAGGCCGCACATGATGGAGACCTCGGGCTACCCGGTGCAGAGGAGCGCCTCCTTCCAGAACAAGATGCCGCCCATGGCCCCGCCGGACAACTACGTCAACATGCAGGGCAAAGGGGCCATAGGGGGCCAGAACGGGGGCGGCGGGTACCCCACCAACCTCTACCTGCCCCCGCACTCCCACCCCCGCCAGTCCAGCCCCACCTCCCACCAGGTCCACATGATGTCGCGCTCGCCAGGCGGGGCGGCCGGGGCCGGCGCCATGGGTCCGGATTTCTCGGACCTCCCCCAGGGCCTGCTGACGCCCTCCCGGGCCAGCCTGAACCTGGACCTCTACGAGCACATGTGGAGCGGACCCCCGGGTCCGGACGGTGGGGCCCCACCTCCGGGCAGGCAGCCCCAGCCGCAGGGGCCCTTCCGGGGGGAGGTGCGCGTGCCCAGCCGCACCAACTCCTTCAACAACCACCAGAAGGTGAACGTGCGGCAGGCCATGCCCACGCCGGGTGGCGTCGCCGGGGGGAAACAGGACCCAGGCATGGCTCCGCCGAACACCATAACGGCCGTGACCTCCCCGCCGATCCAGCAGCCCGTCAAGAGCATCCGGGTCATGAGGCCTGAGCCCAAGACCGCCGTGGGCCCGTGCCACCCGGGCTGGCTGGCCTCCCAGAACCAGGACGGCCCAGACGCTCATGGGTACATGACGGACGACTCCTACGGCCGAGAGTCCGCTCAGGAGCCCCGATGCCCTCCTCCGCCGTACCCCAAAACCCTGCTGGCACCTGGGGGGGCAGGGCCTGAGCAGCAGGCATCCTCCCTGGAAGGAGCCGCCATGTGCGGAGCCTCGGAGCCTCCCGGTCCAGGGCAGGGGCATCCAGGGCGGGGCCCCCGTGGTGGGGGTGGGCAAGGCAGAGGAGAGCCACGCCAAAGAGAAGGGCAAGTCCTGGCAAGGGGAGAAGGCCGTCAAGGACAAGAAGCAGATCCAGACGTCGCCGGTGCCTGTGCGGAAGAACGCTCGCGACGAGGAGAAGAGGGAGTCGCGCATCAAGAGCTACTCGCCCTTCGCCTTTAAGTTCTACATGGAGCAGCACGTGGAGAACGTGATGAAGACCTACCAGCAGAAGCTCAACCGCAGGCTGCAGCTGGAGCAGGAGATGTCCAAGGTGAGTACAAGGAGAGAGGATATTTATAGATATAGATAGATTTATATTTATAGATGGATAGATGAACTTTATTGATCCCAAGCTGGGAAATTAAAGAA
>CM059269.1:24451011-24458511 GCA_030347295.1 Setipinna tenuifilis | reverse complement strand
ATACAGCCGAAAACACTTCCTCATCTTCTCCTTGTTGTCCATGATACTTCCTGACGCAGCCATTCCAAATAAGTGGAAAAGTTACTGTGATGTTGGGAGTCGGAGAGAAACAAAACATTTGTGAGATGGGAGGAACGGGAGGATAGGAGTTGTGTTTTTTAATTTTTGTTTTCTAATACCTTGTCCCATCGACATAGGCAGAACTGATAGGTTGATCCAGATCTTGCACAGCTGAATCTGCCAAATACACACACACACACACACACACACACACACACACACACACACACACACACAGGCACACACACATACATGCACACACTATCACATAAACACATACATCTGCCTGTGTACACATGGTGCATAATATCATCAGTTTTAGGCAGTAAAAGCCATTTATGTCTGGCAATGTTATGTTAACATTGTGTCTGAATTGTTTTGACGTTCCCAAAGGAAATGTTTTCAAGTCACTGAGTAATACTTCAGGCAGAGGACCTAGTACGATTGGGGTCACTTTCCTTGGCCTGCTAAAATATTTGTGGCTTTGAAATGCTAGCTACTTTGAATGTTTGTTTGACGCCCTCTAGTGGACAAAAGTCATGACTTTTTTTTTTGTACAGTTGGCTGACATTTGACTCCCACTGGATATGTATTTGTGAGCAAAACAAACCTCAGATGAAAGACTGTCACCCACCTTGAGATGATTTGATGTGCAGTCTCCATGCTAAGGTCAAATGCTATTCACAAAGAAAACCAAACTGAATTACGGTGTTCAACAGTTCCCTGAACTGAAACCATTTTTATAATGTTTGCCACATAGGCCTACCACAGAAAACCATCATTTCCACATTTGTGGAGCTATACAGAATTGTTTCTATATTTTCTATTTTTAGGTCACCGTTCATTCTTCTTTCACCTGTCTGAACTTTTAGTTTGTCTCACCCTCACAGGTCATTCTTGTTAACTGTTGGCCTCTTTTGCATAAACCTTTGCATAAATGCTAAAGATAACACTAATAATTGGCCACATAAACATACATTCACCTTTTTAAGAGCTAAAAAAGCTTGTTTCACTCAAACTCATACGTTTGACAACATAAGAACCGTTACATCATAGCTTTGCTTGCCGTGCTAACAGGCTAACCCCCTTAGGATAAACCTTTCGTCATTCTCACTATGACAGTATTAAGGATGGGAGGTGCAGTTGTCCAACTGCCAATATTGGCAAAAACTCCTTTATCTCTTCATCAGGCAGTCATGGAAAAAAATGATGAAACAAATCAAAGACAGATAAAGAGTTTCTTAAATTGTATGTGATGGTATGACTATGTGCAATACAGATATGAAAAAAAAACAATATATTATATAGTTTTCTAAACACAACAAATATCCTTTTTTTTTGAACGTTTAATACTGAAATACAATATGTACAAATATATATTATATTGGTTTTATATATTTTCAATGTAGTTACATGACTCAATGCTGCTTATTATTTGTTATTAATATTATTATTGTCATTATCATCATTATTTCACGTTACTCTTGTTTCTTTTTCTTTCTGTATATGTATGTGTGTGTGTGTGTGTGTGTTTGTGTGTACAAAGTGTGGATTTGATTGGCCGTGTGTTTTGGTGTGATTTGGGTGGACTGTGATGTAGTGTTAGTGCCTTGTTAGTGAATGGGGTGTGTGTGAGTGCGTGTTACCACACGACGATCAGTATTTGAATAAAGGTGGAAACTCCTCGCAAACCAGGCTGGTCCTGCTTGCAGCAGAGGAAGTTAGAGAGAGAGAGACAAAGAGAGATGGTGAAAAAAAGAGTCTGACTGATGGAGGGGGAAAAAAACGACAAGAAAGACACAGAGAAGAATAGAACAAGGATGATTTTTTAAAGTATTAGGCCTATATGACACTTTGATATTTTTTTTGCATATATACCTTTCTTTCCTGACAAACCATTAAACAAGATGTGACCAGGTGTGGCTTTAAACTTTCTTCCCATGCGTGCTTGACGTTAAAGTCATTCTTTCTGGCACAGCTGTGTGGAAAAAAAATCAATAAAGTACACATTCTTCGCATTTTATTTAGGTTTGCATGGTAGTGACTCCAGAACTTGTTGACAATCATCCGTGTGCTTCGCACGCTGCCCCGCCATGTCATTCTAGATTAACGGCCAATAATATTGATCTCGTCTTCTCCACAACAAGTGGCACACTGACTTAGATGGGCAGAAACAGAATACAAAAACAAGCCAAGCCATCTCTGCCTGTTTAAGGTCCACTATCTGTACAGATATTTGGGACAAAATAAGTGCAAGTGGTGCATAACAAACTAAAGTATGTGGTCATGGGCCCCTTTGCTCGTGATGAAACAAAATCAATGCCTTTTGGGAACAAAATTATTTTCTCTGACCTTAAGTTTTAGCATATTGTCCCACTCAACCATTCTCTGCTTACAGCTTAACAAGTATGGGAGTATAGTCCTACAGTCCTATAGATGTCATTCATGATAATGGATTAATTGGTGCAAAAACAACATTTACAACAGCTAAGCTTCAGGACAGTGATTCTCCCAAGTGAGTCAGGTCTATGGAACGTTAGTGTGGGACTGTTGGCGTGAGTCTGTGTGTGGTCGTGTGTTGGCGGATGGGTTTTCTTGTAATTTACTTTTGAAAGTGTTGACAATCTATGACTGACTTGATATCTTACTTCTTTCTTCTGTTTGATGATGTGATTTTTTTTTCCTACTTAGTGTATCTTTTGTATTTGTACCCAGGGGTGGGACTGCTCTATGACTCATCTGCTTTTCCTTAATGTATCATACCACACTGTTACTCTTGAATATATATTTATACAGATATACATATTTTTTGTATCTTATTCTTTTCCCCCTTTTCCTGAGCTAACTTTTAAACCTCCAGTATTACATACAGCATACAATTTGATTTATATTTCCTTTTTTTACATTTATGTATGAATTGAGAATTTGTAAAAATGCTTTCACCCTCTTCACTGTGTAAAATATATGTTTAAATTAAATTAATAAATCCTCAAATTGTGTCTTTTCTTTGAAAAACAAAATTCTACTTCAGGCCACATGGCTTCCATAGCATGTCCATGGGAGTTTCCCCCCTTTTGATGTTAGGTAACTGACTCTGTCTAGGGTAAGTGCCCGGTCAGGAAGGCGCAGTACTGAGCGTGTTTCTATCTATAACCCACGTTGACACCAGTTCATGAAAACAAACACAGCCCAAATGAAATAGTCTAAATCGATGATACAGTGAGCCAGGGTGTTGCGGCGTGTGGACCCTGTGTGTTCCCTAATCAGTGTACCCTGAACATGCCCTTCAGTTGGGCTATCCTGGACATTTTGAAAAAGGGCATTGTTGCCAATTGCCGACTCTGCACATTTTTCTGGCAAAGGTTTACAAATCGTGGAAAACTGAAATTCCTTAACTCGCGCAGATCGAAACATCACTTCACGTGCCACTATGAACTCACGCATTCGATTTTTTTTAAGACTATCGTTTTGAGATTACATAACCTTCACGGGGCACGGCACCGCACTGAAACTCCCTGCCAAAAGTCTCCATGAACTCATTGGCCCAGAGTACCGCTTAATCCCAGAATGCAGCGCATGGCGCGTCATTGAAGAGAGACCATGATGGCGGCGGTCGGTGCACCAGAAGTGATTTCACAGCTGGAAAGCGCTGCCAAAGTTTTAATGGTGAGATGTAGAACAACGTTTTTTATATGTGTAACTGTCTGTGCTTGGCTTTTGCTTCTGTCTGAAGTTGTGGAGAGACTAGCTTGTTAGGTCGCCACAGGTATTCGTTTTGAGCGAAGAAAGCGATGCGTGGCGCAGTGCTTGTCTCACTCCATCCCGCAAAAATCCAACATAGCCATCCTCTTCTCCTCAGAAGCCACTATGGATGACACTGCCTGTTGTGACGATGGTGGATAAAAACTTATATTGTCAAACACATAAACCTTTAATGTCTCCCACCCTTGCTGCTATCAATAAAATGGCCAATGTAGAACATTTAAAAGTACCGTAGACAGTTTCTCAGCATCCCCATGTTTGCTGTTCGCCTCGGCTAGTTACACGCTGTTGATTCACTTTCGTGTCCATCCGTGATCGAGCATGTTCGATAATTACGAGTCGTTTAGCCACAAACAGGTGTACATGTATCACATATAGTACGGTGATTTTGCTGATTGATGCAGTTTTTGATAACGGTGATCCTTGTTGATCGAGGCTCTATGAGCATGCGGTTGTAGAGAGGCCACTTGGGACTGTTATAGAGCTATACACGCTAAAAGTTGTAAAGGAAACTCTACGGCTCTAATAGTGAAAATGTGAACACTCTTAATACCTGTCTGTATTTTAACGAGTTACTGCGAACGCGTATGTTTACGAAATAAGCGTCGCTTTGTCGTTACATGTGAGCTAGATTGCTGAAGTGCTGATGCTAGCTTAACGTTAGGCCATCTCATAGGCATTTTGTAACCGTGTTCATGTTCTGTGAGTTTGGTTAGCTACATTATTTCATCGCTAAAAGAATTAGTAAATAAATATCCATGTTCTGAACCGAAATGTCTTTAGTTTGTCTTCTAACTATAATACCAAAGTTGAAGTACTTATATGGTATGAAATGCCAAATTAGTTGTAACTTTGTCATGTTCTGTTATTCACACCTTTCTGTCCCGTTGACAGTAGCCCTTAACATTCACATTCAGTGCCTATTAGTTCTAAACAAGTCAATAGGCTGTGGCAGTATTTTTCAAGAAGTAATAACGCACAATACTTAAAATCGGGTGACAACAAACCATTATTGTACTGGGTGCTTACATGACTGAACAGGACAGGATTTCATCTTTTGTGATATGGACAGACACAGTGTTGATATGCTCTTTTTAAAATGTAACTCATTCAATGCTGTATTTTGATAATGTAAACAAACAATACAGTTAGCTTTATGTTTACATTTTAGAGTTAATTATGTAAACAATGTGCTATTATACTGTTTAGTTATACCTATGGCAGTGTATGTGTTTTGAAACCTGTAAAGATAATCAAATTTAGTATACTTTTTAGTATACTTAGTATATTTGCCATTTAATATATTTTAGCTTCACCTGATCCATTATGTCAGTTTCATTTCGGTATTCATTTTATTCTGTTACTTAGTGCCTCCTCTAAAGGACAGTAGTAATTGATAAATATTTAAGATGAATGAACCCCAAATTAGCCTAATATTGATGAACGATAATATCGACACAACAGTGGTTTCAGTTGATTAAAAAATTAAGATGGTTGACAAACAGATATAATAACATCTGCTGATTTCCCTAGCTGATGTAGTCTCAGGTAAGCATCATAAAATTTTGTTAATGAGGGTGTGATTTTTGTTTGATGTTGGTTTTAAAAAATTAGCCTAATTGTTGAATATTTTACATCCAGTCCAAGATTATTTACTTATTTTCCATGAGCTAAAGTTTGTATTTGAAAAGTTGTATTTTGGCGTTTCTGTACATACAAAAATAGGCCACCACAACAGAAAGTATGATAGGTTAATGATGTATTGATTTTAGTACAGGTGAACTGGTTGTCTCTTCATTACAAAAAAGTGTATCCTCTGTACCGACATTTGCCTTGGTTGGCATATACCATAAATTTGCCATTAATTGACATGTTAAATGTTGTCAAAATGCACTGTTGTTAATTCCTATAGTCTTACTCCACTTCCTCACCTTGTGTGGACTGCATTCATTTCTGCTTTGATGTGGTGTCCAGTCTGGTCCCATGCTGATGACATGGACATCCATGCAGTCTTGTGCCTCAGTCGGTCAGTCTGTCAGGGCCTCAGTCACTGTTTCTCCGCTGGGTTTAGGCTTGGCCTGGTCTCGTGTGTGTGTGTGTGTGTGTGTGTGTGTGTGTGTGTGTGTGTGTGTGTGTGTGTGTGTGTGTGTCTGTGTGTCTGTGTGTCTGTGTGTCTGTGTGTCTGTGTGTGTGTGTGTGTGTGTGTGTGTGTCTGTGTGTGTGTCTGTGTGTGTGTTTTAAGCCCTCACATGGTTTCTTGGGCTATCTTTGAGGGAAGCACTGTTTACCTCCATTTGCTGTCAAAAGGCCCAACCAAGGGGCGGAAAGGCAGCAAGTGTAATTACTGTTTTCCAGTCCGTGGCAAACCTTTTTGTCATCTTCTTTTTGTCTGTTGTCGTTGACGATTTTCTGTCAGCCTTTCTTCTGTTGTTCTCTCACTGTCTGCCCGTCCAGTGAGGTGCAGTAATCTTTAGGCAGGTTTATATGATCCTAGTCACTGGCTGTTGTGTGTGTCTCTCTGTGTGTCTCTGTGTGTATGTATATGGATAACATGGTGGGACCCAAGAACAGCTTAATACTCCACGAATTAGTAGTCAGTTGTCATTATTACTGTCGTGTGTGTGTGTGTGTGTGTGTGTGTGTGTGTGTGTGTGTGTCTCTCCATCCACTATGCTAGTGGCTCACATGCTTCCCATCACCTGTCTGCGGAATGTGCCGTGACCCCTGCGTGACCTTTTTGCCGGGGGACATTCCGTACAGTCGGGCCCTTCAGACTCGCTCGGCCGGGCATCACCGAATCACCCAATCAGATTAGGGCCAACGTGATTGGTAGAAGATGAAACGTAATAATAAGTAAACAGGAGCATCTGGTGCCATAAACGCCCAGGCAAATTCTCCCGCTTAAAGGAGCCGAGACTGAGCAACACACTGTTGCTTTAGAGCCACTTCCTGTTAAATCATTACAATGAAACAAAGAGGGCACTTTTTTGCAAAAAAAAGATTCAAAACAAAAGAAAAGCTATCCTCACGAGATGACTCACTTGAGTTAAGTGGGTTTGGTCCAGGCCACTTGATGCTACCAATTACAAGACCGCATTAAATGGTCAGTGCTGCCCATTGGACGATGATAATGCCTGTCAGTAGATGTTGTTTGGTTAAGTGACTTGATGCCGGCTATGTTCCTTGTGAATCTTTGTGAACCCAGCACTGGCATTACCTGTAAGCTTACTCTCCATAAAGGTTAGGAGGTTGATGGTTGAAGGCTCTAAATGAACCAAACCAACAGTTGTGATTCATCCCTGACTGGTTCCAAACCACATCCCCTTATTTTGTGAATGTTTCTTAGTGACCATAGAATCGCATTGTGCAACTAAAGTGCACATCGATTTACAAAAACGCACATCAGTCCGGCGCGCTGAGATGAAACAAGCAAAAACTTGTTGCTGTTGGTGAACGTGAGGATGTTAACAGATCATAAAGTGGCTCATAAATGTGTGTGTATATGCCAGTATTTGCATTTGTGTGTGTGTGTGTGTGTGTGAGAGAGAGAGTGTGTGAGAGAGTGTGTGAGCGAGCAATCTTGGCTGAATGTGTGTTGAGTGATTTAGCGCTAAGTATTAAGGTAGGCGAGATGAGTGTTGCATTCCTGTGGCCACGGCTTTGATGAAAGAAGCCTTC
>CM059269.1:24433511-24448511 GCA_030347295.1 Setipinna tenuifilis | reverse complement strand
GTATTAGCGTTACTTTTATATTTAGTCTCTCAATTTTTAATTAAGGATATTTGTAGGCAAGTTGGCTTTTTTGGCTTAGCTGTAAATGTGAATTATCTGAAGTCTTCATCACAGAAGACACACTTAAGAACACGTGTTTTATCTAGACCAGAGCATTTAATTTAGGTTAGACTCAAATGTGCTGTCATTGCACAAGTGAGAAAAAGTAGAATGTAAAAGTGTGATGACATTTAGACAGGAACAGGCCTACTAAATGTGGTATAGTGTGCCAGCCTGGGGAAAGTTTGCCATGTCAGTGATGGTATTGTTTGCCATGGTGAGTGGGGTTTGGTTTTGGGGAAGCATTATCTGGCATAGCTTGTTAGGAGGTCTCTCTCACTGAGTGTGGTCTCCTTGTCTGTTTTTCTCATTGGTTTGTCAGGCTGTGATTGACTGTGGTTGGTCTGTGTGATTGTAGTTGAGCACGTGTAGTCTATCTGACTGTGGTTGGTATATCTGATTCTGGTTAAACATGGCCGGTCTGTCTGTCTATGGTTAAGTGCCATTGGTCAGTCTGATTCTAATTGAATGTGGTTAGTTTGTCTGCCTTGTTGTGCGGTTGGTCTGTTTGTCTAGTTCAGTGCGGTTGGTCTGTCTGATTCTGCTTGTGTGGTTAATCTATTTGTGTAGTTACAGTGTGGTTGGTCCATCTGGTTCTGAGTTTAAGTGTGCTGAGTTTGCCTTCCTCTAGTTAGGAGTGTTTGGGCTGCTCCTCGCTGGGGTGGGTGTGTGTGTGTGTGTGTGGAGGAGCCCCAGATCTGTCTCCTGCTGGCTGCATCCTAGAGAGGCTCACTGGAGACTTTGGGGATTTGTGTGTGTGTGTGTTTGAGTCAGTGAGTCATCCACGCAAGGTGTGTGTGTATGTGTTTGATGGGACATGGAGGGACCGGCCAGATGATGTATGAGTGTGTGGATGTGTCATGTTTCTAATCATAAAGGAGTTGAGAGGCACACTGCTGCTGCTCTATGTGTGTGTGCGTGCGTGTGTGTATGTGTATGTATGTGTGTGTGTGCGTGTGTGTGTGTGTATAAAAAGGGGGGGGGGGGTAATAACTCTTCCTTCTCATTTGTCACAGGACAGTAATTGTGGGCTACTTTTTTGCTGCTGTTGTTTGTGTGTCTTTGATGTCCATCCACCTAAATGGGTCCTTCCAGTGTGTGTGTGTGTGTGTGTGTGTGTGTGCGTGCGTGCGTGCGTGCGTGCGCTTGCACACATGTGTGTTTTTTAATATCTCCTCACTCGGAATGTGGTGCGTGTGTGTGTGTGGAATATGTGAATATGTCCTGTTTTCCACACAGAGACCAGTAAGGTGGAGATGTGCTCTTTGTGTGTGTGTGTGTCTGTGTGCGTGTGTATCTCTGTGTAATATGTGGTGTTTTCTTCTCTACACAGATACCAGCAATGTGGAGATTTGCTCTTTGTGTGTGTGTGTGTGTGTGTATATGTGTGTGTGTTTGTTTATGTCTCTGTGTGTAATGTGTGTGATTTTCTTCTCCCCACAGAGACCAGTAAGGTGGACTATGTGCTGTTCCAGGCAGCCACGGCCATCATGGAGGCGGTGGTGCGAGAGTGGATCCTCCTGGAGAAGGCCAGCATCGAATCTCTGCGCACATTCCTCCTTACCTATGTCTTACAGAGACCCCAGTAAGTCCCCTCACACACCTGTGTGTGTGTGTGTGTGTATGTGTGCATGCACACATTCCTCCTTACCCATGTCTTACAGAGAGACCCCAGTAAGTCCCCACACACGTGGGTGCGCGTGCGTAGGTGCGCACGTTCCTCCTTAGCTATGTTTTACAAAGACCCAAGTGAATCCCTTCACACACCAGGTGTTTGTGTGCATGTATGTGCAGTTGCACATGTTACCTATGTATTACACAGACCCAAGTGAGCCCTCTCATACACCCATGTCTTTGTGTGTGTGTGTGTGTGTGTGTGTGTGTGATTGTCTGTGTGTGTGTGTGTGTGTGTGATTGTCTGTGTGTGTAGGTGTTCATTTTGGCTAATGTGCTGGCTATATAATTAACACATGAAAGGACCCCTTGTTGTCTTACAGGGCCTGTGTGTCTTTGTGTGTGTGCATGCGTGTGTGTGTCTGTTTTGTTCCTCTGTCCACTGGTGGCGTTGGCGGTCTAATAGTTATTTAGATTGCCGGAACACAAACGGACATTAGGTACACAGCAATTTGTTTGCGTTACATAAACATTACCTAGCTGTTTGAATGCATTAGCACATTTAAGCATCTCCACCAACACACTGACAGCTAATCGTCCTACAGTGAGGAAGCGTGTGTGCTTACCCTGATGGCAGTTCAAATCGACATCAATACTCTTTAGTGAGAAGCCTTTTTCTGTTAATATTGTACATAACGGGTGCCAGGCAGTACTTAACTGTTAGCCTCAGGTGTAGAGGCTGATGATGTTTGTTGATATAATGTTGTTTTGGTATGGGAAAAAGACGTCAAGCACCATTTCTACTGCCTGGGACTATTTATATTGTGTTAAGTATGTATGTATACATAAGCATGTATGTGGCATGATTTCCCAGCAAAAATTGTCTCCTGTTAAACTTGACATTCCAGGCATGCATTAAAGATGATGTAAATTAGTGTGCGTTTAAATGCGTTAAATGGCAAATAAAACGAAAGCGCACAGGAATTCTTTCCTACATAGTTGTTCCAGCTAAGTAATCCTAATGAAGTCTGTTGGCAATTACGAGCTGCTCCGCCATTTTATATGCCTATGATTTAACACCCAGTATTTTGTCCTCTCTCTCTTTCTCTCTCTCTCTGTCCCTCCTCTTCATCCATCTCTTTCTCTCTCTCTCTCTCTCTCTGTCCCTCTCCCTCCGTCTGTCCTCCCTCTCCCGTAGCCTTCAGAAGTATGTCCGTGAGCAGGTGCTGCTTGCAGTGGCGGTGATCGTGAAGCGGGGTTCGCTCGATAAGTCCATCAACTGCAAGGGCATCTTCCACGAAGTCAGTCAGCTCATCAGCAGCGGGAACCCAACAGTGGTAAGGCTTCTGAACCGGCCCGTTTGCACCAGAACCTCGGCTCTGCGGGAAAGGACAGGGGTCACTCACCAGACATAAACACAACACACACACACACACACACACACACAGAGTGAGACACACAGAGCTGTTTTTGGTTTAAAGTCCTCTTTGTGTGCAGTGGGCCTAAAGCTTGTCAGTGAGAAATGAGGAGGACAGAAGCGAATTGCATTAAAAAGCTGCAGTGCATAGTGCTGTGCAATGCTGTGAAAACAAACTATTTTTAACACTTGAAGAAGTAACAACACGTACCCGCACTATACAACATCTCTATTCACAAGGGGGGAAATGTCAAAACATTTCTATAACTTTAAACCAAACACTGTTAAACACTTTTCCCCATTTTAAGCCATAATTTTATAAGACAAGTAGTGTGGGACGTCATCTTGAAAGGATTTTCTAAGATATATTCGTATGCACTGTATATGTTTCGTGTGAAACACGGATAAACAGCCAGTCAGGTCTGCCAGCCATCTAGGAAATGTAGCTCTGTGCTTCAGAGCTGGAACCGTCTGCTGAAATGAAGGCAAGAGCTTTTACAGCATGACATAACCGGCTCTATTCCTAGAAGACACCACTTGGCGTGTGAGCAAGACTCCATCAGCGCTAATGGTGCTGTTGGTTGTGCTTGCAAGGTTTCGTATGTCTTTTTAGCTAGTTGCCGCATTAGATTTAGACCAAAACTCCACAACTACAGCTGTAGTATTGGGTGCAGCCATGGGATTTTTCAGTGCGGAGATAGGAATCGATCTGTTTGTGTTACACACTGCATGACATGCCTGCAACCCTTTCCCCTTTATTGCACACAGTGTCAGGTGTGTTCCCTGGTGTCAGTTGTGCTGTACATAACGGGTGCATCACATGTAACAGAATCCCCCCCCCACCCCTTTTAAAAGCCCATTTTTACTAGGGCGGGGGGCCACGCACTGACTTTTCTGACACATTTATGGCTTTCACGAGCAGTCGGGATTTATGGCCTTACATTATTCCGTCATTATCTCGCTGACACAGCTCACTCGGGGGTGGGGGGTGGAGGGGTGGAGGGAGCTTGGGATGAGAGGGGGCTGGACGGAGCCATTATGCAGTGAGAAAAAGGATCTGGAATGCGAGTCATTACCTCCTTCTGGAATGCCAACATGAGATAATGAGTGAATGTAGGAAGGGAAGAGAGGGAGAGAGAGAGGGAGGGATAGAGAAAGAAAGAGAGAGACAGACAGAGAGAAAAGACGGAATTACAGCCAACTCATTTAGAGTAGCTGGAGGCTATTCACTTGTTGTGTGTGTTGTTAAGTCCCAGTAATGGTGGAAATGGGGATTTTTTTGTCTCTCCGCTGTTAAAGCAGATATCACTGACTAATGCTCGATGACACAAGAGATCCCTAGAAACCATGCAAGTGGGAAATTTCAAGTACGCAGAAGGAGCAGTTACTAATAGTGTCTCTATATGTGGATGACAGGAAGTGATGGAATACTTTTAGGTTTTTTTTTTTGGACTTCACAGCCCTAGATGTGTCTCTCATGCCCATCACCCACTGATGCACACACTCCAGTTAGTTTAGTGAATTTGACGAGATTGGGCAACACATTAGGAGAATGCTGAGCTAAACAATTACAAACCTATTTTTATTTTTCTGAAAACCTATTTCCTTTATTTTATCCTTGAGGGTTGTTAAAGGTATGTAGTCAACTTAAATATTACGTTCTTCTTAATCTACACGCAGCGTGTATATCATTCTTATTGTTTTGAAAACATGAACAGATTGTGGGGCCCAATTATGTTCTGTCCTAGTTCAGCCATCTGACAAGTTGAGACGGTTTGACACCCTGTAGCTTGTCAGAAGTTGCTCTGGTGGACGAGCTAAAGGTGCTGTACGCTTTCAACTCTCACTCTGAAGTCTCTTTGAATGGTACCTGCACCGTGTCTGTAATGACGCACTTCTGTTGTGTGGCCACAAGATGGCGCTCCTTGCACAGACATCAACAGTGCACACCCACAACTTTTCCCTTAAACAGGGGGCAGCAGACGACTCGACTCTTACAGGACTAGGTAGGTGATTGAGCTGTTTACGGGGTGGTGTTGTGTGGACTGGTTTTATGAAGGGGGCATCCTTGGCGCTAAGACAGAGGCAGCTGGTGCCCTCAATGAGGTGTGGGTTATGATGCGCCATGGGGTGTCAAGGGATTCTAGGACTCCAGCGTCATGCGAGAAACGGCTCCAGAATTCCCATTCCAGAATTCCGATGGCTGTGAGGAAAGAGGGTGAGGCCGTTAAAAATCATGTCGTGCCATTAGATGAATTGGCTCCTGTGATATTGTTTGCTCTCGGCAGATTTTTAGAGTAAGCAAGTCTATTATCGGCCGGGTGGTGCGAGACATTTGGATGCAGAATCGTTTTTAAATAAACGTTATTCTTACTCAAGCCAAAAGTTTATGTGAGTGGAATTGGTCTATTTTCACTGTGATAACTTCATTTTCACCAGGTAAAGCATTGTTTTCGATATGCCGATAATTGGAAATCAGTGGAGAAAACATAGATTTAGCGGTTTGATTTATAATTGTTGTAGTTGATTTTTTTTTCTTTTTTTTGCTTGGGGTGTCAGGATTTTTTAAAGTCACTATTTAAAATTGCTCTGATTTAGTCAGTTATAATAAATTCAAGTCACTATTTAGGAATAAATTATTTGTAAATCTAGTGGAGAGTGCTGTGACCCTGACCTGAGTCTGGCATGTCCTGACCATGTTTTCCTTGTGATGAGGGGTGTATGAGGCAGATGGCACACTAGTGCTGCTATGGAGGTGTGTGTGTGTGTGTGTGTCTGTGGAGGTGTGTGTGTGTGTGTGTGTGTGTGTGTGTGTGTGTTTTGGGGTTGGGTGGTTTATTATTTGGGGGGCAAATGCCCCTTGTTAAAGACGGTAGCACGCGCAGGACACACACTCATCCCAGGAGCCAGCCAGCTGTCCTCAGCACACTCATCACAGCACGACACACACAGGGCCCAGCAGCCATGGATAAACACACTCACACACACTCGCTCTCGCTCGCTCTCTCTCTTTCTCTCTCTTTCTCGGTCTTTCTTCCTCTCTCTCTCTCTCTTTCTCTCTCTCTTTCTCTCCGTCTCTCCTGTTCTCTCTCCGTCTCTCTCTTTCTCACTCCGTCTCTCTCAGTCTCTCTCTTGCTCTCTCCTTTTCTCTCTTGCTCTCTCCTCTCTCCCTGTCTCGCTCTCTCTCGCTCTCATGTACACAAACACACCTCATGTCTCAGGGTTGTGTCATATAAGTGGGTGTTCATGTGTGAGTGTCAACAATCACCTTTAATCTGTTTATCTGTTTTGTTCTGTCTGGTGTGTGTATGTGTGTGTATGTGTGTGTGTGTGTCTGCAGCAAACGCTGGCCTGCTCCATCCTGACGGCACTGCTGAGTGAGTTCTCCAGCTCCAGCAAGACCAGCAACATTGGCCTGAGCATGGAGTTCCACGGCAACTGCAAACGACAGTTCCAGGTCTGATGGCACACACACCCCTTCAAGCACCAGCACACACAGCTGACCAGTACCAAACTACAGAATTCAGGAAATAACTGTCAAATGTGTCCAACCAAATGCAAAACAATACAGACATCTTTACTGACCTCTTATTGGTATCTTTGTCCAACAATACAAAACAATATAGTTTCACTCTGTTACTTGTCCAGCCAGTATAAACAATACGCTTAAATTCACCTCGGTTCACCTCACCTTCACTTCTGTTTACCTTCTATTCTACTATCAACTACTTGTGTGTAGTCTGTGAGTTCTGATCCATCTAGGGCTTCCATAGCATAATGGTCCAGGTAATACTACTGATTGCTGATGTTGTACACCATCCTTAACTCCTTTTCCTGGCCATGAGCTATGTGAAGTGTGTAGGTTATATGAAATATAAGGGAATTGAAAAGTCATCAGCACACAGGCCTTTGTTTTGGTCTGTGTGTGTGTCTGTGTCTGTGTCTGTGTGTGTGTCTGTGTGTAAGAGGGGTGCGTGTGAGTGTATGTGTTTGAGTGTAATGAATGTCATAATCACTTTTCTGCATTTGTGCTCGTATAAGTGGAACTGTAGTGTCCAGTATTCTTCTGTGTTATTACACTGAAGGACTGGCGTATGTGTGTGTGTGTTATTGCTTAAAGCCTGACAGCCATTGTTATTGAGTAGAGATGTGATGATTATGTAAGAGATGAAGTCAGTATGAACAGACCACATGGGTGCTGGAAGTCTTACACCCCAGTCCATACAAACACTCACGCATGTGTGAATGAATGTAGTGTTTTGTTGGCTTAGTTTGGCTATTATTTTGGTATATTATCTCATGTCAGTCAGTGTGCTTGTGTGTCTGATTAAGCCTGTGTTTATGTGTGTGTGTGTGTTTGTGTGTGTGTGTGGGTGTGTGTGAGTGAGTAAATGTGGGTTGGCAACAGTGGGATCAGCAGATCTGTTATTGTGTAACATTTGAATGGCCTTTGTGCTGTTGGGAGGTGTTTGTGTATGTGGTTAGGTGCAGTGCAACTCCTATTGTATGCCAGAGCACACTGATTGTTACTGTGTGTGTGTGTCAGGAGGATGACCTGCGACAGATCTTCATGCTGACCATGGAGGTCCTTCAGGAGTTCAGCCGCAGGGAGAACCTCAACGCCCACATGTCCTCCGTGTTCCAGCGCTACCTGGCGCTAGCCAATCAGGTGCTCAGCTGGAACTTCCTGCCACCCAATCATATCCTTTTATTCATAGCCTGTGTGTGTGAGTGTGTGTGTGTGTGTGTGTGTGTGTGTGTGCGCGTGTGTGATTAGCTCCAGTTTTACCTTCCGCTAGGTTCAGGTGAAATGTAAAGAGCCTATTGGAAAGTCTATTGTGTATACACTGGGAACTGTATATGTGTGTGTGTGTGTAGACAATCCTTTTGTGCATTTTGCATACTCCTTTTTGTGTGTGTGTGTGTGTGTGTGACACAGGGGTGTTTGTGTGGTCAAGCGTAGCGTCTCTGTGATAGTGATAGGCCTTCGGTGTTTCCATGTGTGTTTTAAAAAAGTCTTTGGTTACTCCCACCCTGCGTGCCATATACATGACGCGTGTGTGTGACGCTGGTGTATACATACGTCTAATTTTGCACTAGAGTGTGTGTGTGAGTGCGAGTGTATTCGTGTATGTATGTGTATATGTGTGTACTTGTGTGTGCGTGTGTGTGTGTGTGTGTGTGTGTGTGTGTGTGTGCATGCCGCTGGGCTGGCTGAGTGATTAAGAGTATATGTGTCTTCAGCTATGTGCTTGTTGTCTGGCTTCAATGGGATTAAGTTCTCTGGATCATATGTGCACCCTATATATCTTCTTAAGAGTGGGCGCGTGTTGTCTTGTGTGTGTCAGTGTGTCTCACTGTGTGTGAGTGTGTTGTGTGTGTGTGTGTGTGTGTCTGTCAGTGCCGGCATACCCAGGCTAATGACACACGTGTGCCACATGTCTTGTTGCGTGTGTGATTAGGAGTATGTGTGTCCTCAGCTATGTGTGTGTGTGTGTGTGTGTGTGTGTGTGTGTGTATAACTATGCCATTGAGATCTGGAAGCCACTAAGCCCCTTAAAAAGGGCTCTGTGGTGGCGTCGGTGCCAACTAGGGTCACGGCTCACTTTCAAAGATGCATAGACCCCCCCACCCCCTTGCCCCCAACCCCCCCCTCCTGCCCCCCAGGTGCCCTCCGCCTCCCTAAGCAGCCTGCCCTCCTTCCCTCTGCCCTGCCGGAATGCCAGGCATGGTGTGTGTGTGTGTCTGTGTGTGTGTGTGTGTGTGTGTGTGTGTCTGTGTGTTAGTTACTCGGAAACGGGGTGGTGCAAGGAGCAGACTCCCTTGGGAAATTGATCAGATTTATTAAGGCCTTGGGGAGGATTTGCGCACGTGTGTGTGCGCGCTTGCCTGTGTGTGTGTGTGCGTGGTTGTCTGTGTGTGTATCTATGTGTGTGTTGCATGTATTGTGGCGGCGCTTTAATTGGGTGCCCAACAGCCGTGTGTGTGTGTGTGTGTGTGTGTGTGTGAGTGTGTGAGCCCTTAAAGTTTGGCGACGACAGCGGTGTGTGTGTGTGTGTCTCCTTTGAGTGTCTGCCTCACTTAAACAAATGCCTGTGGCATTGGCATTTGTGGCCATGTGTGTGTGTGTGTGTGTGTTTGGTTGTGCCTGTGTGTGTGAGTTTAATTCTGTGTCTGTGTGTGTGTTGGGCGATGTGTGCGTGCGTGCCTGCGTGTGTGTGTGTGTGAGTTTTGAGTGCGTGTAAATGCGTGCGTGTCTGTCGGTATCTGTTCCTCTCCATCTCTGTGGCGAGTGGCAGTGGCATGCGTGTCATCTGCCCGCGCCGCCACGTGTACGTGTCATCTGTGCGAGCCGGCAGATGCTCCCTGTACTACAGCGTGTCTCTCCACACGCCCTTTGACCTCTGCTGAGGGGTGAGGTTGTGGTCTGGGGAAGGTTGGGTGGGGTGGGGTGGGGTAGGGGGGGGGGGGGGGGGCAGCAGCTCATTACCGGGCCTTACGCCAGTCGTGTGCCTCTGAGTGGCCAGCGGGAGGGGGGAGAGGGTTGACGGACAGCTGTCTTGGCCAATGGGTCCCAGGGGAGTGTGCACACGCTCTGACCTGTAACAGAAGGAGGCTTGCTAAGCCTGCTGGGACCACGGGGGGGGGGGGGGGGGGGGGGGAGACAGGAAGGAATGCACAGAAGAAGGGAAGGATGGATGGAAAGAGAAGTGTGTAATGATGGGAGAAGGATGGTTAAGAGAAGGACTAAGGAGAGGGCGAGATGAGAGACAATGGCAGAGATGGAGAGATATCAAATAGAGTAGAGAGAGAGAGAGAGAGTGGAGCGGAAAGCAGGTGGGAAGAATGAGAGGAAAAAATGAATAATGGAGAGAGGAGAAGGGAATGCTGTAACTTGGGGACAGATGGAAGAAAAAGGATAAAAGGAAAAAAAGAGAGAAGGCTGGGTGGAATGTGTAGGTAAGAGGGGACTGAAGGAGGGATGAATTGGAGAGAGAGAGAGAGGGAGAGAAAGAGAGGCCGCAGTAGTGGAATGAAAAGAAGCTGGAAAGAGCAAGGAGAGCAGGAATGGGGTGGGGTGATGAGGGAGGGGTAGTGGAAAGAGAGGGAGGAGAGAGAGAGAGAGAGAACGAGACAGACGGAAGGGGAGAGAGACGGAGGATGAGAAAATGACACAGATCAACAGGAGAAAGAAAAATAAGACACAGAATTAGAGACAGAGGGATAGACAATGACCGAGATATAGAGATATAGAGGGACGGAAAGAATAGGAGACAGACAGAGAGACGGGGCAGAAGAGGAGGAGGAGGAGGAGGAGGGATGGGGATTGGGGGGGGGGGCAGAGAGAGAGGGGCGAGGGGGAAGGGGAGCAGTAGGGCATTCCTCAAGTGTTATTCCACATGTCCCACAAGGTTTGGCCTCGTGTGTGTGCGTATGTGTGTGCGTGTGTGTGTGCATATGTGTGTTTGTGTGTGTATGCATGTGTATGTGTGCATGCGTGTATGCATGTGTATGTGTGCATGCAAGTGTGTAAGGGGGTCTTCAGAGGGAGGATGTGATGCGTAACCCCCCCCCTCTATCTATCGGCGGGGCAGACACGCATCTTATCCCAGCTGGCCCTGTGCCCTTGCCAGCACTTGAGGAACGGCCGCACGAAAGTAAACACTCCGGCACGTCTGTTTGACACTGTATACACACACTCGTACACACACACACACACACACACAGACCCGTACACAAACACACTCTCGGGGTTTGACACTATAAACACACAGGCGTACACACACACTCGCGCGGCAGCTCGTTTCGCACAGGTCTGAAGGCTCCTAACGAGGCCTGAGGCTGATTAAAGAGGCTCGACCTGGCCAGAGGCGCCCGGGTTCACACTCTTCCCAGCAGCTCCCCCCCACCCCCCACACACGCACACATACACACACACACACACACTCTTCCCAGCAGCCCCCCCCCCCTCTTTTAGCGTGGACGCTAACACTCTATAACTCACACACTCCTGCCTCGCCAAGCGCCTCGGTCTGTCTCGCACTTACTTATACACACACATACATACACACACGCAGACAGAGACATAGACACACACTTCCACACGCAGACATACACACACATTCCCACACACACACTTACTTCCACACACACACACATACACACACACTTACTTCCACACACACACACAGACACACACACACACCCCTACCTTGCTGTCCGCTAACTTTCACTCCCTCACACATCGTATTTCAAAGAAATTTGTTTCAGACTGGAACCGCCACCACCACCTCTCTACCACAGCCCCCCACCCCAACCTTATCACTCACTAAAACTACTTTCTTTCTTGCTTTCTTTCTTTCTGTCTTTCTTTCTTTTCGTTTCTTTTCTTTCCTTCTCTCTTTCTTTCTTTAAATCTTTTTTTTTCCCCTATTTTAACAAGCAGGTCTCTGGCAGCGCAGAGAGAAAGTTCTCTCGCGGCGTAGCTAGCGTCTTTAAATTAGCAAGCGAAGCCAAGTCCTCACTTGGTCATGGTCAGAGGGGCTTTTTTTTGGGGGGGGTCAGGAAAAGGCAGGAGTTTGGGTTCAAGTTCTGGATATAATATAACCGATACTGACCACAATCGAACTACCAAGGCTCCTCACGTCCCCTGAGGGGGAGACATCTCGTTTCCACTGCCCTGATAAAAATATAAAAATAAAAAAAAGGATCGTCTTGAGTTATTAGTGGACGTGTAATGGAAAGTTTAAGATGCAGGAGAATTTTGGAGAGGGGGTTCAGGGTGTGTGTGTGTGTGTGTGTGTGTGTATGTGTCTGTCCTGTGTGTGTGTGTGTGTGTGTGTGTGTGTGTGTGGTGGTCGAGGGCGGGTTGCGGTAGCTGCAGTTAAAAGTTCAGCTGCCGCGCCTCCTGTAACCGCTCCTGAAATGCGGGAGGCTGGAAAATTCCGCCGCCCGCCCGTCAACTGCACCCGCGCCAATATATAAAAAAGGGGGCAAGGGGTTGTTCTCCACAAGGTTAACTGTGTGTGTGTGTGTGCGTGTGTGTGTGTGTGTGTGTCTTCATTTGTGTTTGTGCCTGAATTTGTGTGTGGCTTTATTCTGTGTGAATGTGTGCTCAACTGTGGGTGTGTGTATATCTTTTGCCTTTGTGTGTGTGCCTAAATTTGTCAGCCCTTCACTGTGTGTCTGTGTGTGTGTGTGCGCAAATGTGCTTATGTGTGTTTGTGTGTGTATATGTGTGTATTTTTTCTTTATGCATGTGCCTGAATTTGTGAGCTCTTAACTGTGTGTGTGTGTGTTTGAGAGAGAGTGAGTGGTTGAGTGTGTAAAACTGTGTGTAAAGTTTGAATATATTCTCCTGGTTTGTTGAGTGTGTTTTATGAACGCTCTGCGTTCACTGTGGTCGGCGTGTTACTGAAGTCTGTGTCTGTCACATTACTTAAGAGATGTCTTCAGTTTAGGTGCCAGTCACACACACACACACACACACACACTGTAGTCTTAGTCGTGTAACAGCCTTGTCAACTCCCTCTGTATAAACACAACTTTTAAAACCTACAAACACAAGCAAAGCCAATGTGGTCAGCCCAAATTGAAAAACATTCACACTTGTCAACACGTGCACTCAACAAGGAGACATTAACAACTCATTAGGGATAAACAATACCAATATCTATCTAACTCTCCGCCCCATGTGCGAGAACACACACACATACTCTCTCTCTCTCACACACACACACACACACACACACACACACACGGCAGCTGATGCGCTGGGCAATGGAAAAGTGTGGTCATGTGTGTGAATCACTGCAGATCTAGTTTCATCTGTCACCTTTGGTGACACACACACACACACCCACACGCGGCCTCACTCACATGACTTGTCACACACACACACACACACACACACACACACAAACTTGCTACAATCTGTTACCTGCACACATGGATATAAACTTTACACACGACGACAATTTAATTCTGGTCAGTTTCTATCTTTATTTTTTCCATTGGCCAAATTATGAAAGTTTGTAGGTTGTGAGATCAAATACGTCTGATTTCATAGACATACGTTTTCTCAGTGACACAATCTCTCTCTCTCTGTCACACACACACACACACACATTTATATGTGATCATAAAATACACGCACATGCCTTCAGAAGCACAAAGCACACATGCTTAGAAAATTAAGTCACACACACACACAGACACACACACACACAAACCCACACACTCTTGTACGTGATCATAAAATACACGCACATGCCTTCTGAAGCGCAAAGCACACATGCTCAGAAAATTAAATCTCTCTCTTTCTCTCTCACACACACACACACACACACACACACACACACACACACACGTCCTCTGCGGCCTGAGTGCCCAGGCAGGCACCCACAGCCACAGTCATGGCCAGTGCTGGTTCCCACCGCTCATTTGGCCATCCCTCCTCCATCCATCCCTCCTCCATCCATCCCTCCATCCATCCATCCCTCCATCCCTCTCAGCCCGTCTCGTCTCTCTACCCCCCTCTATGTGTCTGGTCTCTGGCTGCGCTCCAGGATCCAGGCCCCAGGGGTCTGACCGGCCTCCCAGTGCCCAGTCTCAGGCCCTGCTCCCTGGGCTCCTGAGCCTCTCTCTTCCCCTCTCCCTCCCTCCCCCTCAACCTCTCCCGGCTCTTCCTCTCCACACACACACACACACACACACACACACACACACACACACACACACACCCCAGACCTCTGGTCTGCTCTGCTCCCCTACCGCAGGTTCACCCAGAGTTCTGCGGCGGTGGCAGCGGCGGCACTATTTTTACCCCGTGCCGTAAAGACGGCTGTGTGACTGTGGAGGAGGCAGAAGGAAAGAGTGGGAGAGAGGGAGAGAAACAGACAGAAAAAGGGAACAAGAGAGGGGGTTAGAGAGGGAGAAGAAAGAGAGGCTGGGGTGGTGGTAGTGATGGTGGGGGTAGGGGAGGTGTTTTATGCCCAGACATAGCTTGTTGCCTTAAGCTGGCACCTGTCTCAGAGAATGTGTGTGTGTGTGTGGGTGGGGGGTGTTTGTGTGTGTGTGTGTGTGTGTCCATGTCCACAGTGACAACGTGGTCCTGTCTATATAGTTTGTGTGTGTGTGTGAGACCACAGTGACAACGTGGTCCTGTCTGTATAGTGTGTGTGTGTGTGTGTGTGTGTGTGTGTGTGTGTGTGTGTGTGTGTGTGTGTGTGTGTGTGTGTGTGTCCACAGTGACAACTTGGTCCTGTCTGTATAGAGTGTGTGTGTGTGTGTGTGTAGGGAGTGACTACGGGTCCAGCCCAATGGAATGCTGGCCTGTGCCGGTGACTGGCTTTGATCAGACATTCCTGTGGGAGTTTCCTCTTGAGAGGGAAGAGAGAGAGAGAGAGGGACACAAAGAGAGAGAGAGAGAGAAGAAGGAGAAAAAGAGGGAGAGAAGAAGGAGGACGGAGCACTCGGGGCAAAGGCTCTGACAGAGGAGGTAGACGCATTGAAGGAGGGAGAGAAAGAGAGAGAGAGGGGGGAAAAGGAGAGCAGGAGAAGGAGAGAGAGACAGAGGGTGGGAAAAGAGACAGTGTGTGTGTGAGAGTTACAGCGAGTTTCCACTGCCAAGAGGGAAAGAGTGGGAAGCAACTTGATTTATTTATTTATTTAATTGTTTTTTTTTTTAAAAGAGGAGGAGGAGGAGAGAGGAACAGGGAGGTCAAAAAAGATATATACAGGTCTTAGCCAGGTCAGGGGGGAAAAAAGAAATTGAAAGAAATCGAGAAACGGAAATTTTTATGGGGAGACGAATAACAACTGTTTTTGAAAGATAGAGAGAGTGGGACGTTGACATAGTGAGATTGAGA
>CM059269.1:24416011-24423511 GCA_030347295.1 Setipinna tenuifilis | reverse complement strand
TCGCTCTCTCTCTCTTTTACCATCTCACTCTCTTTCTCTCTGACCTGTTAAAAATGTTTCCTCTTACCTCTAGCTGTCTCTTTCTGTGTCTGTTTCTCTCTCACCCCTGCCGTAACCTCTCGCTTTTACTCAGAGAAGTGGCAGCTTTCTTGGCCTCTTGAGATGTGTTTTTTTTTTTTCACAGGCAAAAGGTTGTGATGATAATCAGTACCTTAACAGTACCCAGTTGTGTTGGAAGTTCAGGTTTGAGTCACTGTTTTTAATAAAGCCTTTTTTTATTGTGTTCTTTTTTTCCCTCTCCCTCTCCTCTCTCTCTCTCTCTCTCTGTCTCCCTCTCTCATTCTGAATCCCCTCATTACCTTTTCTCTTTTATCTCGTCTCATCCTCTTTCTTGTCATCCTCTTGCTCTGTTCCTCTATCTTTCTCTTCTCTCTCATTTCCTCTCTCTCTCTTCTACCCCCGCCCGCCTCTCTTTTCTCTCCTTTTTTCTCTCTCTCTCCCTTCTCCCCTCCAGGTGCACAGGAAGATCCGGGAGGACTCGGACATGGCCCAGGACTCCCTGCAGTGTCTGGCCCAGCTGGCCTCCATGCACGGGCCCATCTTCCCGGACGAGAACGCGCAGGTCACCTACCTGGCCCATCTGGTGGAGGGCCTCCTCAACATGATCAACGGGTGAGTCCTGCCGCCACCGCCAAGGTCAAAGGTCAACATCCAGCTCACTGAGGGTGATGCTTGGGTGGCCATGAGGGTGTCAGTGTTCCAAGTTGTCGGCGTTGGTGTCAAAAGTTCAAGGTTCAGAGGGTGAAGGATCAGTTTGGTTTTATAAGGCTGCTGTGGCTGGTCTGTGTTGGTCTGTAGTGTTGAATACCAGAATTAATCATCAGCAGATCTGCTGCAAGGGGTCATCGCCATCTGAGATGGTCAGTTTCACACACACACACACACACACACACACACACACACACACACACACCAGATGAGTCAGGCTCCTGGAGTGGATATTGCACTCAGTTAGCGTACAGTCACCAGGGCTGTATGTGTTTTTCAGCCTACGTTTATTTGAGAAGAGTGCTGTGGTTTGTGTGTGTGTGTGTATGTATGTGTTAGGGACAGTTAGCTACCAAAGGGTGTCTGCTCACAAGCCGAATGTTCAGGTCGAATCCACCACTCACACCATACTAAGTAGTCCTCCGCGTCTCTACTGTAACCCAAGAGAGGTGGCCACTTAGGCCAGCCATAGACATACAGGGGGCAATGTGACCAGTGAACAAGTCTCGTCACACTTCACAGTAGTGTGTGGGACAGAAGTGTGTTTGTAGAGCGAGTGTGGGAAGCTTAGAAGAGACACAAGGTTTCTGTTTAAAATATATTTCTGAATCTAGGTTTTGTAATGTTATTGGTGAAAGGGAATGGGAACTTTTTACCTCATTTTTCCAGGGTTTTTGACTCTTTAGTAGAGCACCAAAACTTTTGATAAGTTGCTGATAAATTGAGTCTAAACTCCGCACAACAGCATCTGGCTGATATATGTTGGTAAATATTTCTGATGGTAGCAGACTCTGCCATTATGCTAAGGTCACATGTTAAATCCCCACAGGACACACACACAAATGTACACATCTTAGGGTTAAAAGTTTGCTAGTAGAAAAAAATGCCAATGTTGATCAAAAGTGGATTTTTGCAGACGTTGGTATATCCTGTTATTCTGCTTAACAAGGGTTCTCCCTGGTTCACGGAGGTCATGGCAGGTTAGAGTTGAATCCTACGTGTGTGTGGTTTTCTGTGCCTGTGGGAATCGAGCTGTGAGTGTGTGTGTGTGTGTGCATGCGTGTGTTTCCTTTGGTAGGGCGCTTGCGGTGGCTGTACTGATGTAGCACTGCCAGCCAGTGTTTATTTGAAGATGAGGGTGTGTGTCATTCTTAATGTCTGCACGTTTCCGTGCGTGTGTGTCATCGGAATGGCTGCGGTTGCTGGCCGTAACCGAGAAGGAGAGGAGGGGCGGCTTTGTGGTCATGTATTAATACACACACACACACACAGACACGGATAGTGTTCGTTTTTGAACATGTGACCCTAAGTAGGTGAACCAGGGTCTTCATTTCCTTGCTTTCTTCCTTGCCCAAGCGTGCACGCACTCACACACGCACTCACACACACGCACTCACACACGCACTCACACACGCACTCACACACGCACTCACACACACAATCTTTTACATCGCTAACCACACTATTTTACCCTCTAAGAGTCTGTCAGAATCTCTGCTCTCTCTGATCTAGCTTGATAACACACATTCACACACAAGCAGCACATAATTCAACTTCACACAGCGAGCCAGGCTCTCCCTTTCCCTCCTCCCTGCACTCGTTTTTCCCCTCTTTTCTGCTTTTTTTCTTTCTCTCCCTTGCCCTTTTTTCACCTCTGTCTCTCTATATCTTTCATTATCCCTTTTCCCCTCTCTCTTTCACTCTCTCTTCTCTCCCTTTCTCTCTCTCTCCCCCTCTTTTTTTTCTCTCACTCCCTCTCTCTGCCCTCCTCTCTTTCTCTCGCTCCCTTCCTCTGTCTCTCTCTCTCTCTCTCTCTCTCCTCCCTCTCTTTCTGTCTCTCTCTCTCCCTCTCCCCCTCCCTCTCTTCCTCCCTCTCTCCCCTCCTCTCCCTCTCTGTCAGTAATCACCTATTCCTGGAGCCTTTTTCCAGTTGCATCATCGGAAAGCCACGCAGTGGTGCGGCGCGGCAGGTCAGTCAGTGGGCCAGCCGTGATTGAGGCGCTCCGCTCCGCTTCGCCCCGCGCCAGTCCTCTCCTCCGCTCCTCTCTTCTCCTCTCCTCTCCTCTCCTCTCTTCTCCTCTTTTCCTCTCCTCTCCTCTCCTCTCTTCTCTTCTCCTCCACTCCTCTCCTCTGTATTCTCCCCTCTGCTCTTCTATTCTTCCCTTTACTCTTCCCTGCTCCACTATTCTGTTTTATTCTCTGCTCCCTTCTTCCTTTCCCACTCCTTTTTTCCCTGCTCCGCTCCTCTCCTCTCTTCCTCTGCTCCAATCTGAGCTCCATCTGATAGGCGTTAGGGGAGCGGCGGGAAGCCTCTCCACAGACCCACGCTACACTTCCACTGGCAGAGAGTGGAGGGGGGGGGGGGCAGGAAGGAAAGAGGTGTTTTAACCCTTTTAGACCACAGGTAACTGTGTGCTCGAGGACACACACACACACACACACACACACACACACACACACTCTAGGAGTTGTGTATCTTGGTGCATAAACACTGTGCACCTGGTGATGTAATGGGTAGGTATGACCATGCATTATACTGTTTTTATTACATTGTATAATCAGATATTTCATTCACTACGGTGTTGTGTTGGCAAACTGTAAGGTGGTGTTTACCAGACAGGTTATAAGCGATTACGCTATTCAGTTTACAGATTTGCAGATTAGTTTTAGTCATGGAAGGTTTTTTTTGTGTTCACTGAAATGTATGGTGGTGATGAGTCACTGCTGTACGGAGTTCCTTTAGTCTGTAGCACCCCATTTAACCACTTTAATCAACATTAGGTGGCTTGAAATGGTACATTTTTTGAAGTTAGCAAATTGTGATTTGATGTCAAACATCTACATAACTACACCAGGGCCGATTTACTTTATTAGTTAAATGAAAATATTTTTTCATCCTATGGTTCCTGTGCATTAATATTTATTAAACCACTATATAATATATTTGTTTGAACAGTGGTGTATGTGCTGTAGTATAATAAATACGCAGACATTACAGTTGACTGATTTTATTTTACTTTTTGTAGGCAAACCTAAATCATGCACATGTTTACTTTCTCATTTTGCCAATTTCTGTGTGCCCCCTCACAGAGGAAAGAGGAGGAAGCCAGTCAAGAGGTTGTGATTTTTAGTATTTTCATGAAGTCTGTAGCCAGCTGGGAGTTGTATGTTAACTGTGTCCTTCACCTCCAGCTGCAGTGTCACACCACTGGAGAGGTACCCTGCGTATCCTTGCGTGTCTTTTTTGTATAAATAAATGACTTGGTGTCCATTCTTACACAACCTTATAGCCATTTGGCGGTCATCTAGGGCATCCCTTACTGTGAATCTGAAGTAGTAAACCCCCTTCACTGGAGCTGTGAAGAAACCTGAAATACTACTGTAGGCCTGTCCAACATTGGTGATGACATTATCAAAGACCAGGTTCATGTCATTACTGACAGCCTCAGTGTACCCATTGAACGTGAGACTCGCTGAGAATGCCACATGGGGTGTTGCTGCAATCTGGTTCTTCATATTCTCGACCTCGGTCTTCGTGGTTGTCAGCTGGTCTTTGACGGTTGACAGCATCTCCCCTTGAACTTCACTTTCTTGTTTCAGGCTCTTCACTTCACCCTCACTGGTCAGCACTTTGGCCCTTAGCATTGTCAGCTTCACCTCTTGTGCTGCATTCAGGTTTATCATTGTAGCCCTCATGGTGCTCATATATGTCTGCAGTGCTGTGTACTGCACTTGAAGAGCTTCAGTTTTAGCCTCTGCTTTCTCCAGCTGGCTTCTGCTGAGCTGCAACTCCACCATCATCTCCACCACCACAGTTTCCAGCTTCTCCACCATATCTCTGAGTCGAGTCAGCTCAGCAGAGACGTCCAGCTGGGTGGTTACTTCAACACCAGCAACAGCCTCAGTGCTCTGGCTCTCTGTCTGAACTTCAGTCTGGGTGCTCCGTCTCTGAGCTCCACACACAGAGAACAACAGCACCAGCAGTGTGGCTATAGTACTCATCTTTGACTTCATCAGTTTGTTTCTCGGTTAGTGTGTACAGGTTGTGAGGGCTGGTCCTCAGTCACTGCCTTTTTATGGCCCAGTGAGTCCTTGAGTCAGATATTTTGAAACGGAGGACATTGGGGTACACGCGCCAAATCTAATCTGGTGCAATGTGGCTGTGGTTATTTATTCAGCTGTTAGTGTTTTGGAAAAAACACAAACCTTGTATGAGATCATGCAGAACAGGTACTGATTGAGGGGAGTTTTTTGTGACACAAGCCCGACATGCTGGCTTCTGAGCGCCAGTTACATTTCCCCTGCACAGATGTTGGTTATTAGATATTTTAAGTTGAAATAACGTCATGTAAATGTAGCCAGATAGTAGATTTATCCTAGGTATATTTGATAATTAAATCATGGATTTTATAAGACACAAATACAGATTGATGAACCTTTTTTCAAAGACCCCCTAGGCCTCATTTAGCTATGTTAGTGACAGTTTAGGTAGTGTACATTAGTATGTGGTATTTTGATATGTAAAGTAATAAAAAAAATAATAGATAATAAAGTGACTTGACTCAAGACAGTCTTGCCGCTCTACTGCCAAGAGAGCTCCTAAAGGCCGCACGCACGCACACATGCACCCACCCACCCTCTCTCCCTCAGGCCACAGAGGCTCATACTGATGAAGAGGTTCACATGTTCTCTAAAGTGTTTGTTGTAGGCTCTTTATTTAGTGTTTACCATGTTAGTTTATTTAATTGGAGAAAAACAGTATGATATATTTTAATATGTCCTAATCAGGCTGTGATATTGTTGTATGTCACTAGTAACCAGTGTCACATATGTCACACATTTAAGAAGTGCTCTGTGCTCTGTGTCACCGACTAAGAGAGATGTAGTGTGTCATTGCTACAGACGACCAGACAGCGTTGCAGTTTGGGATTAATTTTTAATTATATGTTGATGGCATTATGAGGCAAATGCTCAGATCATGCTGTTGTTTACGTTCTCATGATGGCAGTCACTGTACTGCTCTCACAGTGGAAACAGAAGGAAGCCTGTGAAGGTGCTATGATGGCTGGGATTATCATACAGCCTTTCGTTTGCAGGGAGCCGCATGTTAATTAAATCTCCCACCTCCAGCTGCAGGGTCACACCACCAGTGAGATAAGTTGCTTCTCCATCGGTGTCATATTCTTGCAATCTTATGACTTGGTGGTGTTCATTCTTAACCATCCTTATAGTCATGGAGCGTGTATGTAAGTGATCAAGAACAGTGAATCTGAAGTAGTAGACCCCCCTCACTGGAGCTTCGAAGAAACCTGTAATGCTGCTGTAGGCCTGTCCAACATTGGTGATGATTTCAGTGAAGACCACATTCAATTCTTGTTCCCCTGCTTCTATGTATGCATGTATTGAAGACAGAGCTGCTGAGAAGGCTACCTTTGGCTGTTCTTTAATTGCTCTCTTTATATTCTCTACTTCAGTTTCAGTGGCTGTCAGATGAGCTGCTTGAGTGCTGGTTTCTTCTCTCAGATTTTCCACCTCAGTCTCACTTGTGTCCTGTCTGGTCTTCAGCACTGAGAGGTCCATCTTGAGTGCAGCATTCTCCCTGGTCAGGTTAATGATTTCAATCCTCATGGTGGTGAGGTCTGTGTACAGTGCAGCATTGGCTCCCTTAATGTTCACCACCTCAGTCTTCACGGTCTCCAGCTCTACCTTCTGGGCTGCGTTCTGCGCTTGATGTTCCTCAACTTCTGTTTTCAGGTTCATTATCTGGCCTCTGCTGTGCTGGAGTTCAGTGTTGGTCACACTTAACTCCACCCTCAGCTCCACCACCTCACCTTCGAGCCTCTCCACCTTGTCTCTGAGTCGAATCAACTCGACAGAGATGTCCAGTTCGGTAGTAACTGCGGTAGAAGCAGCATCAGCCCCAATGCTCTGGCTCTCTGTCTGAGCTCTGGGCCGGGTGCTCTGGGTCAGAGCCCCTCAAATGAAGGACAGTAGCCCCAGCAGTGTGACTGTAGCCTTCATCATGATCATTCTCTGTCTCTCAGTAAGCATGAGCAGATTGTGGGCCTCACACTGCAGTCAGTGCCCTTTTATTGTATGGAGTCATTGTGTAAGGTGTTTTATCACTCTGGGGCATTGGGGACATGGTGGTGTTTTTGACTATTTGCTCAGCTGTCAGTGTTATCAGAAAACGCAAACCTGTGTGGAATAGGTAAATGGTGTTCCTGACTTGGGGTGTTTGGGAGGCTGGGCTAATCATTGTGTAATTAATTAATTTTTTAATATAATTAATTATAATTAAAAAGTGCATTTTCCAATTTGTAGTATTCTATTCTGCTGTTACATTGTGAAAAGGAACTGTACTGTTTGGGCAGCAAAAATGTGAAATTAAATGCAGTTGTAACCTGTTGAAGCACATTGACAGTCGAACACACAAAACCACTTCTTACTTAAATGTCTACATAATAATGGGCTTAAATTAAAGTAAGAAGCCAATGCCAAACAGGAGATTACATTAGAATACCCATGTTTCCCTTATTTCCGACCAGACAGGATTTAATTAGCATGGGATATTTATTTTTTGTGTTTCAGCATTGAGATAGAGGATTCCGAGGCTGTCGGCATCTCCAACATCATCAGCAACCTGATCACCACGTTCCCACGCAGCATCCTCACAGCGTTGCCTAGCGACCTCTTCTCCTCCTTCATCAACTGCCTGACGCTGCTCACATG